>OU342745.1:373913889-374113967 GCA_910589775.1 Avena eriantha
ATGAAAACCGAGTTCATAAGCCTCGAGAAGGTGGCAGGTGCATTGGTTAGACCGAAAGACATGACCGTGTACTCATACAGGCCATAGCGAGTGGTGAAAGCTGTTTTGGGAACATCTTCCTTGCGATCTTGATTTGATGGTAACCACTTCTCAAATCAAGCTTAGAGAATACCACAGCTCCAGCTAGCTGATCAAAGAGATCATTAATCCGCGGAAGGGGATATTTATTCTTGATTGTTTTAGCATTGAGTGCCCGATAGTCAACACAAAGTCTATCAGTCTTGTCTCGCTTCTTCACAAAGATGGTTGGACTACCCCAAGAAGAAGTACTGTGCTGAATGAAACCCAACTTCTCTTGTTCATCCAACTGACGCTTAAGTTCAGCCCAACTCAGCAGGACCCATTTTATAAGGCCGCTTGGAGATAGGAGCGGTACCAGGTTCAAGTTCAATGACAAACTCAACCTCACGATCCGGAGGCATACCTGGCAACTCTTCCGGAAAGACATCTGGAAACTCACAACTACAGGAACACTCTGAATACCTTCCATAGCATCATCATTCAGAGCCGCCAAAGAATAAAGCTAAATTGCAGGAGTCAGACTTGGAGAATAGACTATATGGCCTTCAGGAATTTTTAGAGAAACCGAACGTTCGGCACAATCAATCACAGCTGCATTTGCTGTCAACCAATCCATGCCCAAGATAACATCAATATCAGAATTGCCAAGAACAATTAAGGAAGCCGGAAACGAAGAACCACCAATCTCAATTTGATTGCCATGGCTGATATGAGCAGCCCTCATGTGTGACCCAGGAGATTGTACCACAAGACGGTGTAATAAAGGAACCATAGCCAGATCTTGCTCATGAGCAAACTTGTGAGAAACAAAAGAATGCGAAGCACCAGAATCAAACAAAACTCGTGCAGGAACTGAGTTAACAGGAAGCATACCCATCACAACTCCAGGAGCATGCTCAGCTTGAGCGGCGTTGACACAGTTGGCACGAGCAACCGTAGATCCCGGCTTAGTGTTGATGTTGAGAGCCCGAGGTGGAGGTGCACGAATCATAGGAGCACTTGCCGCAGGTCTTGGAGGTGGTGGTGGAAGAGCTTTGTTGTTCATTGGACAATTCCATTGCTGATGCCCTGTGTTTCCACAAGTATAACAAGCACCAGGTGGACGTGGAGCAACGTAGCTAGGGACTCCGCCAGGCGCTCCAGGGTAGTTGTGGTTGTAGCCCCTGGGAGCCGCAGTGAAGGAGTTTGGTGGCCTTGGTGCGTAGCTTGAAGGTCTTGGTGGAGCAGGGAGCGACGGTGGGGTGTTAGGAACCCAGACACGACGCTTAGAAGGAGCTGTCATAGCAGAAGAGCTTGTTGTATCACGGCTGTGTTTCTTTGACTCCTCAAACACTTGCCTACTTGCTTCTTCCTGCAGAGCTGTGTGTTGAAGTTCCAGAAAAGATGCTGGCCTTGCATGAGTGATTGCATATTTGATGGAAGCATTGAGGCCTTGCCGAAACCTCTTTTGCTTCTTCTTGTCATCAGAGATCTCATCGCCACCATAACGAGACAGGTTCATGAAGTTTCTGATGTAGGTGTTGACATTGTCAGTGCCCTGCTTGAGGTTGAGAAACACTTCCTTCATCCTTCCATGACAATTTCTGACAGATATTGCTCTTTGAAAGCAGCAGTGAATCGCTCCCAAGTAGGCTGAAACCCAGAAAGATCTGCCTTGAGGTAATTTTCCCACCAGAGAGCTGCATCTCCCTTCAGAAGGTGAGTAGCACACTTGACCCATTCTTGCTCGGGAACATCGGCAGTCATGAGCAACCTTGACACTTCACGAAGCCAATCATCCGCATCAAGTGGTTGATCAGACACTTCGAATTGACGTGGGTTGAACTTGAGAAAACTCTTGATGTCTCCTCGCTTGGGAGGTGGAGGTAGCGGAGCAAACTCATTCCTCCTCACACTTTCCTCGAAGCGCTGCTGGTTCTGCTGCATAGTGCCCAAAGCATTTGCAATACTTGCCAAAGCGGCCCCAAGTTCAGGTGGTATATCCTCCTCAGAACGGCGTGGTGGTGCCATCCTGTGATTGATATAAAACACAAGTCAGTACTATAATGGAGAATGATAATAATCCAAAATAGTACCAAAATGGAATTAATCAAGATTATAGAATGCAATTCACTCAGGTGATATGAAAATATCAACAAAGTTCAAGGCAACTAGAAGATATTAAGCATAACACACACGACTGAACAAGGAGTGTGGTATACAAACTAACAAAGAAAAATTTTCCGCAAATTTTGGCATTAAAATACCACTAAATGCGCAAAACCACTTAACGAATCAAGATTAGCAACTCTACTAGTTCAATATACAAAAGCAAATGACAAAAGTAGTGGTATGGTCGCGACTCCATCCCGCACTCAAATCATTACTTCGCACATGAATCAGTAAAACACATATCCCAACAACTTCTTCTTAAGGTGAACCTAAAGATTGGTAACTACGGAAAAGAACACCCCAACAAGATAACGTCGGATAACAAAGAGTAAGATAGATCGCATCGGTGTACAACGAATCAGAATAGATCGCGTCGGTTTACAAAGGACTGTCGGTAGGGAATGTACCAACAGTTGATAACCAAAAGGCAGATAGTGATAACATTTGGATGCAACAGATAGACAAGGAATTCACACACACACACACACACAACACAACCTATGGTACTACGGATCCCAGAACACGTGAATCCTAGTTTGAATTTTAGAAGAGGATTGAAAACGTTACACTTCCTTACCAGAAAAGGGTGGGTAAGAAGAAAAATGGAAGCAATCTTACTCTCACGTTTGTTTTTCCCTAATATACATAACTACCAAAATATTTGCTAGACAGACAACGACCATTTTGGCTGAGACCCTAAAGGGCAGGATGGCTCTGATACCAATTGTAACTACCTCGGTGAATTACGCTCTTAGTTAATGCCTGGATGAACGAAAGTGGTTAAAATAGTACGGTGGGGCCCAGGGCCACTCACGGTAGACCTTTCGGCCGTCCTAACCACTTTCAGTCAACGGGACAAGAACGAGCGGCGTAATCGGCAGGCGAAGGGATCAAATACATACACAAATGAGTATGTATGCAAGCCACATACAACAGTACATCAGAGCCATTCCATCTAAAAGAAATAGAAATATTGCAACGCCATATGGCAAGATCCAAATGTCCTAGATAGATATAATAATTTAGGATAGCTCCTCATACATCACCCATCAGAGTATCAGGCGGAAGCGGAAAACAAGATCCGAGTACGGATAAGAAGCAAATTGGCATAAGATGCCCCATAAATAAACACACCCCGCCCACAGATCACACGGATCCCCGTTCCCGGAATCTCTACACCGAATGGTCGTTGCCAACATCATCTGACTCTTCCACCCAGTATCCATCTTGCGGGTACACCTGTTCATCTGAATCAAACAATTTATCGTGTGAGACCCTAGGGGTACTCAGCAAGTCTTTATGCCACTAAAGGGGACACAACCTGGGGTGACGCAATTGCAGCAAAAGATAATACCTAACAATTCTATAGAGACTCGCTAACCTTCCGCCTAACCAAAGATAGACGGAAGTCCGTGAATTAAGAACAACAGTTATAACAGTATAATTAACAGATCCATCCTCCTCCTCGCTTACCAACGAGGAAGCGGACGAACAACCCCCATCATCCGTTGGCAGTTTTTATTAACCATTCCATGAGTATTGCACTATTTACTAGTCAAGTACTTAGTCAATTTGAAAGCGGTACTTTAGTTATACTTGTCTATGATCGAGAAACTGTGCTCCAAGTCGTCCATAACCGCGGACACGGCTTTCAGAAAGATTTACCCTGCAGGGGTGCACGAATAGCAACACACACTCGATCAACCTCGGAAAAACCAAATCAAAACCCAACGAGGCATTCACGACAAAGCAATCACAGGATTCAGAAATATTTCAGGGGGCCACCCCATTAAGCTACCCGCAACGAAGTTGGCCGGCTCCGAGACGGACCCAAGGTTTGTGTGGACGGCGGTAAACGACTGGGAACCCGAAAATGTGACTGGGCTTGTCGATACAGCGAAAACGTGTCACGTTCCAAAACAGTACAGGTGCTCCTCGCACAATCTTAAATAAAATAGTAACATGGCATAAGTACGAGATAGTAATAAAGCCCCAAACTAATTGTGGCCCCAAGAAATAAGAATGAATCAAGCTCTGGCTCAGGGGGGTCCATAGGCCTCCCGGATGTGGATAGTGCGAATAAACAAGGAACAGGAATCAAGCACTCGGGGTCCTACGGGACACAAGTGAGCATGAAAAACCAAATAGCAGATATTGCTCACCGGTGCCTCTTTCATTAGTTATCCCATTACTACTCCAGTTATGTTGTTTAGGTACCTCGTTATCCTTTAGACACTCACATACCCTACTCATGCTTTTCTACGACTCGCATGGCTCAAACAACTCCTATAGTAATGGCTCATGGGACCGGAACAGGCTTAACGTGGTTTAAAAGTAAAGGCTATGCAGTACTTGGGATTCAATTTAATGCAATCGCGACTCAATGATGCAAGAATAAGATAGAGGCAATAGGTACTGTATGTATGCAAGCATGTGGTAGTGCTTGCCTGGCAGCTCAGTTGAAGCGAGAGATGGATCTGGGTAATACTCCTGTGATTCCTGATAATTCTCCTGCTGGGCGTCTATTCGAAGAAGAACCAAACAAACAAGGGCCAACATAAATAAAGTACGCAAGCATATAAATTGAAATGCAACAAGCAACCAAGCATGCCATGATGAATGATGCACAATTTACATGGCATTAAAGTAGCATGGCAAAGGTGAGGTGTGGATACAAGAAATAAAGCACTTTAATATTTAGTTGCCCAAGTTTTATTGTCATAAACAGTTCAGATTTTAAATGACAACATGATGCATGCTTCAATTCAGAACAAGGATTGCATAAATAGAACGGGCTCGTCGCGCTGATCGATTTAGACATATTATTTGTCAAATTTGGAGTTATAAAACAAAAGTTATTAATTAAATAAGGAAAAGGGCATTTTCTTGTAATTTTGATCAACTCGAAATTTAAAGTGTGCAAAATATATTTTGGAGGGCATAATTGAATTCCTCACATTTTTCTGATTCCAAAACATATATTAGTTGTATTATTTGGATTTGTATTTTAAAAATTATTTGAATCTGAAAAGAATTTGAATTTAAATTAATTTGAAAAAGAATTTGAATAAAACAAACACAGGCAAAACTTTCCGCACCGCAGGCAATTCTACCCACAGTCACTGACGAGTGGGGATACAGCGGACTGGGCCACACGCGCGTGAAAACGCGTTTTGCACGCGGACTGGGCTAGCCCACAGCGACTGACAGGCGGGACCAGCGGCGGAAGGCCCACGTGCCAGCGATGCGGGAGACAGGGGCTGACAGGTGGGGCCGCGGCTGGAGCGCGGGTTGCGAACAGGAAAAGTCGGGGGGTTTTCTGCAAACGCGCGGGTGTGGCTGACTGGTGGGGCCGAAAGGAGCGCGGGTTGCAGTAATTAAAAAGGGGAGGGGCTTTTTGCAAATCGACCACGCGCCCGTACTGTTTATCGTCTTCGCGCGTCTGGCGGCAGGTGGGAGCGCGGCGCGGAGCGGGGATTCGATCCCGGGCCGCGGGAGCGCGCGCTGAGCGGGCTGACCGGTGCGGTGGTGCTAAGGGAGTTGTTAGGAGGGGGTTCGGGTGCTAGGTAAGCGAGCTGCTGCGCGGAAAACAGGCAGACGGCGGCGAACTCTGGCGCACTGAGAGCGTTCGACCAAACGCACGGCGAGGCGAGAGCGGTACGGCGAGGCGGAGGTTGTCAGGGAGGAAGGGATGCTCACCGCGGTTTGCCTGGTGGGGTCGGATCGGGAAGGAGCGCGGTGGTTCGTCAACGATGCTGACGCTCCGCGGCTAGGGTTTCGGAGGACGGCGAGGTACTGGCGGCGCTGGGGAGCTCCTCGTCCACGTCGGCGCGTACAGGGAGCAGCAGGGGGTTCCTCTCGGTCGCCCAGGACACCTCCACGTCGAGCTGCTCGGCTGGATCGTCGGGGCGAGGTAGTGCTGGCGGCGAACGGCGGCAGGCGGTTGTCGTCGGGGAGGAAGAAGGAGGAGAGGAGGGGCGACTCGGCCAGATCTGGGGAGGCCAGAGAGGCGTGGGGAGGAAGGGAAAGGCAGGGAGAGAGGGAGGAGAGCAGCTGGGGCACGGCAGGGATAAGGTGGCTCGGGTGCCACCTTTTTCCATCTCCTCCTCGAGCACGTGCTCGGCCGGCTGGAGGGGGACCTGGGGCTGCAGGGGGGCTGCCAGGAGGGACCGCAGGTAGAAGGTTGGAGGGGACCCTCGGTCAGGGAGAGAGAAGGGAGGGAGGGGTAGCTAGGCTAGGTAGATGGGGCATGGCTCGGGTTAGGGTTTGGAGCTAGGGCTAGGGAGAGCCAAGGTGGCTGGGTGGGCCAGGGAGAGAGAAGGGAGATGGTGGCCCACATGTAGAGAGAGGAAGGTGAGAGGGGTGTGGTTAGGGTTTAGGAGAAGAAGAAAGAGAGAGGAAAGAGTTAGGTTAGGTTTTTATTAAGTATTTATGTTTTAATTTGATTATGAGGCCAATCCAAGGAGAAGCATGAGACTTGATCTTGCTTGAGAAAATGGGAAAGAGAAACAAGAAAGAAAGAGGAAGAAAAGAATGGTGGAAAAAGGCTCATATGATCATATATGTAGAAAAAGAATAAAATAAAGGAAAAGAAAGGAATGTGGATAAGACCATCCCAAGTGGAGCATGGTGGAGGCTAGAATGATCATGAGGTGGAGGTGAAAAGAATTCTAAGAGATAGAAAAAGAAAAGAATTATGGGGTAAGCTCATATGGTTCATGCATGGAGAAATAAAATAAGAAGATAAAGAGAGGGGTGAGACTATGAGGAGGGAGTAATGGTGGTAGATGTTTCCCCGAGATAAGATCCACTAAAACAAAAGAAAACCCAATGAGGTGGAGGTGGTGTAGAGCTTGCATGGCCCATGCAAAAATAATAATGCCATTACTTATTTTGTGACAACAATAATAATATGATGGCATTATTTCTTATGCATTTCCAAAAATGGAGATAAAACCAAGCACAAGAATTTAGAAGATTGATCCACCCCAACTACATGAGCTAGAATTAAAATGTCACAAGAAAAAGAATTACAAGCTCATGGTGAAGGGATGGTGGAATTATAAAGTGGTAGAAAGAAAGGTGGTGGAATGGAATAAAAGATATGCCCCCAACTCAACTTGGGCATTTAAACAATATATCAATAACCAAATACAATATCAAGAGGCAAATACAATTAATAGTGCATGTGAGAGAAGAACCAAAAGAAAAAGGAGTTTTTATATGATGCTCAAATGCAAGGTGGCATGATGACATGAGCATGATATAATTATGATGCAATAATAATATCTATGAAGTAGCCAATATCTTACTAGGACAAGTAGCATTACAATTGTTAGACAATTGGGGTGCTACAACTCTCCCCCACTAAACAGGAATCTCGCCCCGAGATTCTAGGAAGAAGAAGACTCAAAGAGGGTAGGATACTTGGCACGGAGCTCATCTTCACGTTCCCAGGTTGCTTCATCAATGGAATGGTGCGACCACTGCACCTTGCAGAACTTGATGGACTTGTTGCGAGTCCTTCTTTCTGCGACTTCAAGAATTTTTGTGGGGTGTTCTTGATAAGACAGATCTTCTTGGAGATTGATGAGTTCATGGTCCACGGTCCTGCCGGGATCCTTGAAGCACTTCTTGAGTTGAGAGATGTGAAAAACATCATGGACTTTGAGTTGTTCAGGAAGCTCAAGAGCATACGCAACTTCTCCTCTTCTTCCACGAATTTTGAAAGGACCGATGTATCTAGGAGCCAGCTTTCCTTTGATACCAAAGCGATGCGTGCCTCTCATGGGAGTGACACGAAGGTAAACGAGATCACCAGGGACATACTCCATGTCCGTGTGCTTTCTGTCATAATTGCTCTTCCGGCGACTTTGAGCAATCTTCAGATTTTCAAGAATGATGTGAACTTTCTCCTCCGCTTGAGTTACAATGTCGGGACCAAACAATATTCTTTCACCTGCGCCCGACCAACCAATCGGAGTTCTGCACTTGCGACCATAGAGAGCCTCAAATGGTGCCATCTTTAGACTTTTCTGGAAACTGTTGTTGTAAGAGAATTCAGCATAAGGAAGACATTCTTCCCACTTCATGCCGAAAGAGATAACGCAAGCACGGAGCATATCTTCCAGAATCTGATTGATCCTTTCGACTTGTCCTTGCGACTGAGGGTGGTAAGCTGTGCTGAAGTTTAACTTTGTTCCCAAAGCATTTTGGAAACTTCCCCAGAATTTGGAAGTGAAGATGCTTCCACGGTCTGAACTGATCTCAAGAGGAACTCCATACAGAGAGACAATTCTGTTGATATAGAGCTCAGCCAACTGAATTGCAGAAATTGTTTCCTTGACTGGAAAGAAGTGAGCTACTTTGGAAAGCCTGTCAATGACAACAAAGATTGCATTGTTGCCTTTTTGCGACCTTGGAAAACCAGTAATGAAGTCCATCTCTACTTTCTCCCATTTCCATTCCGGAGGCTTCAATGGCTGTAGAAGACCGGAAGGTTTCTGATGGACAGCTTTAACTCTACGACAGACATCACACTCCGAGACATACTTGGCACAATATCGTTTCAAACCAGGCCACCAATATTGTGTTTTCAAGTCCATGTACATCTTAGTGCTGCCAGGGTGGATGGAAAGAACAGAATCATGTGCCTCCTTGAGAACTTGCTCCCTTAAACCCGGGTAGTTTGGAACAAACATCCGGTGTTCAAAGAAAAGAGTGCCTTGGTCGTCTGCGTGAAAAGACTCATACTTCGGAAGTTGGATGTTGGAGATGATCTTTTTAGTGTAAGGATCCCCAAGCTGAATGGAACGGACCTTTTCTTCCAAGAGAGGTGTTGCTAGAAGGTTCAGAAGATAACCTTGATCCACAATTTCAAGGTTGAGCTTGCGGAATTCCTCGCACAAGAGAGGCTGTTGTTCTTCCACCATGAGGTTGTTGACATAAGCTTTTCGGCTGAGAGCATCTGCCATGACATTAGCTTTGCCCGGGGTGTAGTTGATGGTCAAATCGAAATCATTGATTGTTTCAATCCACCTCCTCTGACGAAGGTTGAGGTCAGGCTGTGTGAAGATATACTTCAGACTCTTGTGATCAGAAAAGATCTCACAACGGTTGCCCAGCAAGTAATGCCTCCATACTTTCAAAGCAAAGACAACTGCTGCGAGTTCGAGGTCATGTGTAGGATAGTTGATCTCATGCGTCTTCAACTGACGAGATGCATAAGCAACAACTTGCTTTTCTTGCATAAGGACCGCACCCAATCCTTGCAATGAAGCATCACAGAAAATCTGGAAAGGCTTTGATGTATCTGGAGGAACTAAGACTGGTGTGGAAGTGAGCTTCTCTTTGAGTGTTTCAAAGCTTGCTTGACATGCAGGAGTCCAAAGATATTTCTTGCCTTTCTTGAGGAGATCGGTAAGAGGCTTCGCAATCTTTGAGAAATTTTGAACGAAGCGACGGCAGTAACTGGCCAAACCAAGGAAACTTCGGACTTCTTTGACATTTATGGGTGGAAGCCAATCCATAATTGTCTTAATAGTTTCTGGGTTGACGGCAATGCCCTTGGCAGAGATAACGTGACCAAGGTAGGTGACTTGAGGCAGCCAAAACTCACACTTGGAGAACTTTGCATACATGCGGTTCTCACGAAGCTTGTTTAGGACACACCGAAGGTGTTCTTCATGTTCTTCTTTTGACTTAGAATAGACTAGGATGTCATCCAGATAGACCACAACGAACTTATCAAGATATTCCATGAAAACCGAGTTCATAAGCCTCGAGAAGGTGGCAGGTGCATTGGTTAGACCGAAAGACATGACCGTGTACTCATACAGGCCATAGCGAGTGGTGAAAGCTGTTTTGGGAACATCTTCCTTGCGGATCTTGATTTGATGGTAACCACTTCTCAAATCAAGCTTAGAGAATACCACAGCTCCAGCTAGCTGATCAAAGAGATCATTAATCCGCGGAAGGGGATATTTATTCTTGATTGTTTTAGCATTGAGTGCCCGATAGTCAACACAAAGTCTATCAGTCTTGTCTCGCTTCTTCACAAAGATGGTTGGACTACCCCAAGAAGAAGTACTGTGCTGAATGAAACCCAACTTCTCTTGTTCATCCAACTGACGCTTAAGTTCAGCCAACTCAGCAGGACCCATTTTATAAGGCCGCTTGGAGATAGGAGCGGTACCAGGTTCAAGTTCAATGACAAACTCAACCTCACGATCCGGAGGCATACCTGGCAACTCTTCCGGAAAGACATCTGGAAACTCACAAACTACAGGAACACTCTGAATACCTTCCATAGCATCATCATTCAGAGCCGCCAAAGAATAAAGCTAAATTGCAGGAGTCAGACTTGGAGAATAGACTATATGGCCTTCAGGAATTTTTAGAGAAACCGAACGTTCGGCACAATCAATCACAGCTGCATTTGCTGTCAACCAATCCATGCCCAAGATAACATCAATATCAGAATTGCCAAGAACAATTAAGGAAGCCGGAAACGAAGAACCACCAATCTCAATTTGATTGCCATGGCTGATATGAGCAGCCCTCATGTGTGACCCAGGAGATTGTACCACAAGACGGTGTAATAAAGGAACCATAGCCAGATCTTGCTCATGAGCAAACTTGTGAGAAACAAAAGAATGCGAAGCACCAGAATCAAACAAAACTCGTGCAGGAACTGAGTTAACAGGAAGCATACCCATCACAACTCCAGGAGCATGCTCAGCTTGAGCGGCATTGACACAGTTGGCACGAGCAACCGTAGATCCCGGCTTAGTGTTGATGTTGAGAGCCCGAGGTGGAGGTGCACGAATCATAGGAGCACTTGCCGCAGGTCTTGGAGGTGGTGGTGGAAGAGCTTTGTTGTTCATTGGACAATTCCATTGCTGATGCCCTGTGTTTCCACAAGTATAACAAGCACCAGGTGGACGTGGAGCAACGTAGCTAGGGACTCCGCCAGGCGCTCCAGGGTAGTTGTGGTTGTAGCCCCTGGGAGCCGCAGTGAAGGAGTTTGGTGGCCTTGGTGCGTAGCTTGAAGGTCTTGGTGGAGCAGGGAGCGACGGTGGGGTGTTAGGAACCCAGACACGACGCTTAGAAGGAGCTGTCATAGCAGAAGAGCTTGTTGTATCACGGCTGTGTTTCTTTGACTCCTCAAACACTTGCCTACTTGCTTCTTCCTGCAGAGCTGTGTGTTGAAGTTCCAGAAAAGATGCTGGCCTTGCATGAGTGATTGCATATTTGATGGAAGCATTGAGGCCTTGCCGAAACCTCTTTTGCTTCTTCTTGTCATCAGAGATCTCATCGCCACCATAACGAGACAGGTTCATGAAGTTTCTGATGTAGGTGTTGACATTGTCAGTGCCCTGCTTGAGGTTGAGAAACACTTCCTTCATCCTTTCCATGACAATTTCTGACAGATATTGCTCTTTGAAAGCAGCAGTGAATCGCTCCCAAGTAGGCTGAAACCCAGAAAGATCTGCCTTGAGGTAATTTTCCCACCAGAGAGCTGCATCTCCCTTCAGAAGGTGAGTAGCACACTTGACCCATTCTTGCTCGGGAACATTCGCAGTCATGAGCAACCTTGACACTTCACGAAGCCAATCATCCGCATCAAGTGGTTGATCAGACACTTCGAATTGACGTGGGTTGAACTTGAGAAAACTCTTGATGTCTCCTCGCTTGGGAGGTGGAGGTAGCGGAGCAAACTCATTCCTCCTCACACTTTCCTCGAAGCGCTGCTGGTTCTGCTGCATAGTGCCCAAAGCATTTGCAATACTTGCCAAAGCGGCCCCAAGTTCAGGTGGTATATCCTCCTCAGAACGGCGTGGTGGTGCCATCCTGTGATTGATATAAAACACAAGTCAGTACTATAATGGAGAATGATAATAATCCAAAATAGTACCAAAATGGAATTAATCAAGATTATAGAATGCAATTCACTCAGGTGATATGAAAATATCAACAAAGTTCAAGGCAACTAGAAGATATTAAGCATAACACACACGACTGAACAAGGAGTGTGGTATACAAACTAACAAAGAAAAATTTTCCGCAAATTTTGGCATTAAAATACCACTAAATGCGCAAAACCACTTAACGAATCAAGATTAGCAACTCTACTAGTTCAATATACAAAAGCAAATGACAAAAGTAGTGGTATGGTCGCGACTCCATCCCGCACTCAAATCATTACTTCGCACATGAATCAGTAAAACACATATCCCAACAACTTCTTCTTAAGGTGAACCTAAAGATTGGTAACTACGGAAAAGAACACCCCAACAAGATAACGTCGGATAACAAAGAGTAAGATAGATCGCATCGGTGTACAACGAATCAGAATAGATCGCGTCGGTTTACAAAGGACTGTCGGTAGGGAATGTACCAACAGTTGATAACCAAAAGGCAGATAGTGATAACATTTGGATGCAACAGATAGACAAGGAATTCACACACACACACACACACAACACAACCTATGGTACTACGGATCCCAGAACACGTGAATCCTAGTTTGAATTTTAGAAGAGGATTGAAAACGTTACACTTCCTTACCAGAAAAGGGTGGGTAAGAAGAAAAATGGAAGCAATCTTACTCTCACGTTTGTTTTTCCCTAATATACATAACTACCAAAATATTTGCTAGACAGACAACGACCATTTTGGCTGAGACCCTAAAGGGCAGGATGGCTCTGATACCAATTGTAACTACCTCGGTGAATTACGCTCTTAGTTAATGCCTGGATGAACGAAAGTGGTTAAAATAGTACGGTGGGGCCCAGGGCCACTCACGGTAGACCTTTCGGCCGTCCTAACCACTTTCAGTCAACGGGACAAGAACGAGCGGCGTAATCGGCAGGCGAAGGGATCAAATACATACACAAATGAGTATGTATGCAAGCCACATACAACAGTACATCAGAGCCATTCCATCTAAAAGAAATAGAAATATTGCAACGCCATATGGCAAGATCCAAATGTCCTAGATAGATATAATAATTTAGGATAGCTCCTCATACATCACCCATCAGAGTATCAGGCGGAAGCGGAAAACAAGATCCGAGTACGGATAAGAAGCAAATTGGCATAAGATGCCCCATAAATAAACACACCCCGCCCACAGATCACACGGATCCCCGTTCCCGGAATCTCTACACCGAATGGTCGTTGCCAACATCATCTGACTCTTCCACCCAGTATCCATCTTGCGGGTACACCTGTTCATCTGAATCAAACAATTTATCGTGTGAGACCCTAGGGGTACTCAGCAAGTCTTTATGCCACTAAAGGGGACACAACCTGGGGTGACGCAATTGCAGCAAAAGATAATACCTAACAATTCTATAGAGACTCGCTAACCTTCCGCCTAACCAAAGATAGACGGAAGTCCGTGAATTAAGAACAACAGTTATAACAGTATAATTAACAGATCCATCCTCCTCCTCGCTTACCAACGAGGAAGCGGACGAACAACCCCCATCATCCGTTGGCAGTTTTTATTAACCATTCCATGAGTATTGCACTATTTACTAGTCAAGTACTTAGTCAATTTGAAAGCGGTACTTTAGTTATACTTGTCTATGATCGAGAAACTGTGCTCCAAGTCGTCCATAACCGCGGACACGGCTTTCAGAAAGATTTACCCTGCAGGGGTGCACGAATAGCAACACACACTCGATCAACCTCGGAAAAACCAAATCAAAACCCAACGAGGCATTCACGACAAAGCAATCACAGGATTCAGAAATATTTCAGGGGGCCACCCCATTAAGCTACCCGCAACGAAGTTGGCCGGCTCCGAGACGGACCCAAGGTTTGTGTGGACGGCGGTAAACGACTGGGAACCCGAAAATGTGACTGGGCTTGTCGATACAGCGAAAACGTGTCACGTTCCAAAACAGTACAGGTGCTCCTCGCACAATCTTAAATAAAATAGTAACATGGCATAAGTACGAGATAGTAATAAAGCCCCAAACTAATTGTGGCCCCAAGAAATAAGAATGAATCAAGCTCTGGCTCAGGGGGGTCCATAGGCCTCCCGGATGTGGATAGTGCGAATAAACAAGGAACAGGAATCAAGCACTCGGGGTCCTACGGGACACAAGTGAGCATGAAAAACCAAATAGCAGATATTGCTCACCGGTGCCTCTTTCATTAGTTATCCCATTACTACTCCAGTTATGTTGTTTAGGTACCTCGTTATCCTTTAGACACTCACATACCCTACTCATGCTTTTCTACGACTCGCATGGCTCAAACAACTCCTATAGTAATGGCTCATGGGACCGGAACAGGCTTAACGTGGTTTAAAAGTAAAGGCTATGCAGTACTTGGGATTCAATTTAATGCAATCGCGACTCAATGATGCAAGAATAAGATAGAGGCAATAGGTACTGTATGTATGCAAGCATGTGGTAGTGCTTGCCTGGCAGCTCAGTTGAAGCGAGAGATGGATCTGGGTAATACTCCTGTGATTCCTGATAATTCTCCTGCTGGGCGTCTATTCGAAGAAGAACCAAACAAACAAGGGCCAACATAAATAAAGTACGCAAGCATATAAATTGAAATGCAACAAGCAACCAAGCATGCCATGATGAATGATGCACAATTTACATGGCATTAAAGTAGCATGGCAAAGGTGAGGTGTGGATACAAGAAATAAAGCACTTTAATATTTAGTTGCCCAAGTTTTATTGTCATAAACAGTTCAGATTTTAAATGACAACATGATGCATGCTTCAATTCAGAACAAGGATTGCATAAATAGAACGGGCTCGTCGCGCTGATCGATTTAGACATATTATTTGTCAAATTTGGAGTTATAAAACAAAAGTTATTAATTAAATAAGGAAAAGGGCATTTTCTTGTAATTTTGATCAACTCGAAATTTAAAGTGTGCAAAATATATTTTGGAGGGCATAATTGAATTCCTCACATTTTTCTGATTCCAAAACATATATTAGTTGTATTATTTGGATTTGTATTTTAAAAATTATTTGAATCTGAAAAGAATTTGAATTTAAATTAATTTGAAAAAGAATTTGAATAAAACAAACACAGGCAAAACTTTCCGCACCGCAGGCAATTCTACCCACAGTCACTGACGAGTGGGGATACAGCGGACTGGGCCACACGCGCGTGAAAACGCGTTTTGCACGCGGACTGGGCTAGCCCACAGCGACTGACAGGCGGGACCAGCGGCGGAAGGCCCACGTGCCAGCGATGCGGGAGACAGGGGCTGACAGGTGGGGCCGCGGCTGGAGCGCGGGTTGCGAACAGGAAAAGTCGGGGGGTTTTCTGCAAACGCGCGGGTGTGGCTGACTGGTGGGGCCGAAAGGAGCGCGGGTTGCAGTAATTAAAAAGGGGAGGGGCTTTTTGCAAATCGACCACGCGCCCGTACTGTTTATCGTCTTCGCGCGTCTGGCGGCAGGTGGGAGCGCGGCGCGGAGCGGGGATTCGATCCCGGGCCGCGGGAGCGCGCGCTGAGCGGGCTGACCGGTGCGGTGGTGCTAAGGGAGTTGTTAGGAGGGGGTTCGGGTGCTAGGTAAGCGAGCTGCTGCGCGGAAAACAGGCAGACGGCGGCGAACTCTGGCGCACTGAGAGCGTTCGACCAAACGCACGGCGAGGCGAGAGCGGTACGGCGAGGCGGAGGTTGTCAGGGAGGAAGGGATGCTCACCGCGGTTTGCCTGGTGGGGTCGGATCGGGAAGGAGCGCGGTGGTTCGTCGACGATGCTGACGCTCCGCGGCTAGGGTTTCGGAGGACGGCGAGGTACTGGCGGCGCTGGGGAGCTCCTCGTCCACGTCGGCACGTACAGGGAGCAGCAGGGGGTTCCTCTCGGTCGCCCAGGACACCTCCACGTCGAGCTGCCCGGCTGGATCGTCGGGGCGAGGTAGTGCTGGCGGCGAACGGCGGCAGGCGGTTGTCGTCGGGGAGGAAGAAGGAGGAGAGGAGGGGCGACTCGGCCAGATCTGGGGAGGCCAGAGAGGCGTGGGGAGGAAGGGAAAGGCAGGGAGAGAGGGAGGAGAGCAGCTGGGGCACGGCAGGGATAAGGTGGCTCGGGTGCCACCTTTTTCCATCTCCTCCTCGAGCACGTGCTCGGCCGGCTGGAGGGGGACCTGGGGCTGCAGGGGGGCTGCCAGGAGGGACCGCAGGTAGAAGGTTGGAGGGGACCCTCGGTCAGGGAGAGAGAAGGGAGGGAGGGGTAGCTAGGCTAGGTAGATGGGGCATGGCTCGGGTTAGGGTTTGGAGCTAGGGCTAGGGAGAGCCAAGGTGGCTGGGTGGGCCAGGGAGAGAGAAGGGAGATGGTGGCCCACATGTAGAGAGAGGAAGGTGAGAGGGGTGTGGTTAGGGTTTAGGAGAAGAAGAAAGAGAGAGGAAAGAGTTAGGTTAGGTTTTTATTAAGTATTTATGTTTTAATTTGATTATGAGGCCAATCCAAGGAGAAGCATGAGACTTGATCTTGCTTGAGAAAATGGGAAAGAGAAACAAGAAAGAAAGAGGAAGAAAAGAATGGTGGAAAAAGGCTCATATGATCATATATGTAGAAAAAGAATAAAATAAAGGAAAAGAAAGGAATGTGGATAAGACCATCCCAAGTGGAGCATGGTGGAGGCTAGAATGATCATGAGGTGGAGGTGAAAAGAATTCTAAGAGATAGAAAAAGAAAAGAATTATGGGGTAAGCTCATATGGTTCATGCATGGAGAAATAAAATAAGAAGATAAAGAGAGGGGTGAGACTATGAGGAGGGAGTAATGGTGGTAGATGTTTCCCCGAGATAAGATCCACTAAAACAAAAGAAAACCCAATGAGGTGGAGGTGGTGTAGAGCTTGCATGGCCCATGCAAAAATAATAATGCCATTACTTATTTTGTGACAACAATAATAATATGATGGCATTATTTCTTATGCATTTCCAAAAATGGAGATAAAACCAAGCACAAGAATTTAGAAGATTGATCCACCCCAACTACATGAGCTAGAATTAAAATGTCACAAGAAAAAGAATTACAAGCTCATGGTGAAGGGATGGTGGAATTATAAAGTGGTAGAAAGAAAGGTGGTGGAATGGAATAAAAGATATGCCCCCAACTCAACTTGGGCATTTAAACAATATATCAATAACCAAATACAATATCAAGAGGCAAATACAATTAATAGTGCATGTGAGAGAAGAACCAAAAGAAAAAGGAGTTTTTATATGATGCTCAAATGCAAGGTGGCATGATGACATGAGCATGATATAATTATGATGCAATAATAATATCTATGAAGTAGCCAATATCTTACTAGGACAAGTAGCATTACAATTGTTAGACAATTGGGGTGCTACATGAGAGTAGGGCCACGAGGTCAAATTTAGGCCTCGTGGTGTTGTTGGCACGGTAGTTTCCTCCATCGCGGCTGAAGTTCTTGGAGTCGCGCTGCCCGTAGTCGGTGTTGGCGACTAAGTCGACTCACCCGTCACTGTGGCGCTTGCCGGTGAGGCGAGTGTTGCTGCATCGCATCTTGCGGTGTCTACCATTGTCGTGGCCTCCTGAGCGACGTCTCCCACCCGACTCGTCATTAGAGTCTTGGTTGGGGTCCTCCTCCGTGTAGCGCTTGGCGATCTCGAGAAGGTCGGGGATTTTGTCGAGCGTCTAGTAGACCCTCTTGATCTTGGCGACCATAGGTTCGTACTGGCACATGTTCTTGAAGCAGCGGATCTCCGTGTCTGGGTGGATTCCGGAGGTGTTAATCCACATGTCTTCCCACCTTTGGACCCAGTGGTGAGTCGACTCGCGCAGTCCCTAGATGCAGCGCTCTAGGTCCTCGATGGTGGTGGCGCAGGTGTAGGAGTCCTCGAAGTGCCTAATGAAGGCGTCTCGCATGTCCTCCCACGAGTCAATGTTGTTCTCGGGGAGGGTGTTGATCCATTGCTGGGTCGTTCCCTCTATCACCAGGGGGAGGTAGCGAGTGGCGAGTAGGTCGGTGTGGCCGGCGATCCCCATCGCCATGAGTTACGTGTTGATCCACACCGCCGGGTCGTACGTTGGATCATACTTCTCGATGTCCTTCGGCTCTTTGAAGGTGGAGGGGTACTTATCGCCTCGGATAATGTGAGATACCTCACTTGGTGAGGATCCGGAAAACCTCCAAGAATAAAATCGCAACAAGATATAAAAGGGAGATCCGATTTTGATGATCTAGAGCTTGTAATGAACACAAGCTCTAGAACCAAACATGGATAAGATCCAACAAACAACCAAGAAATATGATGCTAAGAATGCAAGGTTTGAGCTCTCTCCGAAAGGTATGATCGAGCAACTCATTCGAGAGCCCCTCTTGATAGTACGGTTATCTATCGTAAACCCGGTCTCCCAACTACCAACATGAGACCGACAAAAGGGAAAACCTATCAAGATTATACCTTTGTCTTGAGCAATCCACTTGAGCACAATGTAGACGATCTTGTCCTTCTCAAGATGGAACACCTTTCTTGATTCCTCTTCCTTGCACTTGCTAGATGAAGACTTGCACTTTGATCCCACACACACCATGGGAAACCTTTACTTTGACCTTGTCTTCATCGAACCATGACCACCGAGAATGGCAAGCATCAAGCATGAGATCGACTAGAGATGGAGCATCTTGATCTTGCACAACACTTCTTCTTCTTCATACCATCTAATTTGAAGCTAACACATGCTCCAAGCGATGCCAATGGACAATTCCTACAAGTGCAACTTAATACAAACATTAGTCCATAAAGATTGTCATTAATTACCAAAACCATACATGGGGGCCCACATGCTCTTTCAAGGGGACACTAAATCAGCGTCGTCACGGAGAGCCGCGTCACTCTCGGTCGCGTCGCTGGCGGCCGAGTCATACTCTGAGGCGATGCGAGTGATGGAGCGGATCTGGTCCTCCGAGAGCAGATCGTGTGGAGGCGATCTGCCGATGATCGCCATCTTTGTCGGGTTGATGGCGTCCGTGAACCCGACGAAGAGGTTGATGGTGCTGACCGGCTTCACCGCGCCGTGAGTGACCGGGCGCGACACTGGGATGTAGCTGCTCAGCAGGATCTGGAGGAACCCGCCGCTGGCGACCGGTGGCGATCTGCTAATCGATGGATGTAGGGTCTCGCCGCAGATCTCAGGCTTGACTAGCCAAGCCCCACGGTGGGCGCCACTATCGTGGGAATGACCACGACAGTCGCTACCAGGGGGTAGCGGTTGATACGATTTTGGGCAAGAGCTAGTCACCATCCGCGGTGCGAGATTGGAACCAGAGACAAGGGATTTACCCAGGTTTGGCCCCCCGCATGGTAAAGACCTACTTCCTGCTAGATTGTACTGTTGGCGAGTGAATTACAAGGTGGGCGAGCTCGGCGGCTAGGCAGCGAGTCCTTGGATAGGGTAGCTAATAGCACATAAGTATGCAGAGTACCCTAAGGAGGTTTATATAGAGGGTACCTCGCTAGGGTTTACATGATTACAACCGAATCAGTTAAGGTTTCGGAGGATTTGACATAATCTGACTAGGTCTATCTAAGCTCGTGGGCCTCTAGCTTCTAGTCGCCGGGCTTTTGCTTTAGTCGCTTTCTAGTCACCGTTCCTGCATGCCCATTCACTATGGACTTGGGCCAGTCGAATCATCCTTCTGGGCATACCTCGGTTGGTATATCCCCATCAGATAGTGTGATGACCTTGTTAGATCAAGGTAGCATATTAGTATTTCAAACATCATATAATATTGCTTAAAACTATACTCAGATTTGTTATTAAATCAAGATTGCATGAAGATTTCCCTTTCTTGAGGAGTATAAGAGAGAGATGTATTCCATCTCAATATTAGAATGTGATGCCCATATTAATTCCTTTTATCAATCACTTATAGAATTTTCATGAATCTTTATCATTGATGAATTGTTTTATGATCACTACAACCTAAAAAGAGAGACAAGTGAACCCATGAACCATGGCCCGATTTTTATCATAAGAAACACATTTCCATTGCATTTACTATCATTTATATTTTTTGCAATTTATTATTTCGAAAATACAGAAATACTATCTCTACTTGCAATCACCCATAAAAACTCAAAAACAACTCTACTATCCTCCATATCATCTACTTTGTATTCCTTTACTTTATTTACTTTGTTTTATATTTTATTACATAATACTAATACAAAACCTTGTGCTTGACAACCACTTGGTGGAGTTGGGGACATGAGACAAATTATTTTACTTTACAGGTTGCTTGAAGAGGAGAAGACAAATATCCACGCAATTTCCCGAGAGTGCGATATAAACCCTAGAGTCACCCTTGTGGGGAAAAGAAGCTTGCTACAACACCCTGCACTTGGAGTCCCAACGAAAAGTGGCTACGTTTGTTGCCATCACTATTTATTACAAATCCTTGTTTGGGGCACCACCAGAAAATTCTTTCTCGTTGGATGAGTCCCAAACATCGGATATTTCTCAGGTTTCTGTTGAGGAAAACAACTTTCTAACCGCTCCTTATATAGAGGAGGAGGTCAAGAAAGCTGTTTTTCAAATAGAACATAACAAAGCACCAGGGCCTAATGGCTTTCCAGCGGAATTTTATCAAAAGTTTTGGAAAGTTATCAAGGAGGACGTGATGCATTTGTTTGTGTTTTTTGCATGCTGGTCAGCTAGACCTTTTTAGACTCAATTTTGGCAACATAATTTTACTTCCTAAGGCTAATAACGCAGAACGTATACAATAATATCGTCCAATCTGCCTTCTTAACGTTAGTTTTAAAATATTCACAAAAGTTGCTACGATTAGACTAAATTCAGTAGCTGATCATGTTGTACGCCCATCTCAAACTTCTTTCATGCAAGGAAGAAACATCCTAGATGGGATAGTAATCCTGCATGAAACAATCCATGAATTGCACTCAAAGAAATTAAACGGTGTACTGTTCAAGATTGACTTTGAGAAGTCTTATGACAAAGTTAATTGGTCATTTCTTGAGCAAACACTCTGTATGAAAGTTTTTCGGAGAAGTGGTGTACTCTCATACAGTCTTTTGTGTCTGGTGGTAGTGTTTCCATCAATATCAACAACGACACTGGCAAATACTTCCATACCAAAAAAGGGCCGAGACAAGGGGATCCATTATCGCCTATACTATTTAGCATAGTGGCTAATATGCTGGCTATCCTTATTGAGAGAACGAAGGATGATGACCAAATTGAAGGATTAGTTCCCCATCTGGTTGATGGTGGTCTCTCCATTCTTCAATACGCCGATGATACAATCTTGTTTATGGAACACGATCTGGAAAAAGCCAAGAATCTGAAATTAATATTATCAGCATTTGAGCAACTCTCTAGATTAAAAATTAACTTCCATAAGAGTGATTTGTATTGTTTTGGCGAGGCTCAAAACGAGGCCCACCTATACGCTGAACTTTTCGGCTGTGGCCAGGGGCAATTTTCAATCAACTATCTGGGAATTCCGATCCACTATCGGCGTCTCACGATTGCTGAATGGAAACTCATTGAGAAAAGACTACAAAAACGTCTTAATAGTTGGAAAGGTAAATTGATATCCCTGGGCGGAAGACTTGTACTCATAAATTCAGTACTCACCAACATGGTACTGTATATGATCTTGTTTTTCCAGCTCCCAAAAGGTGCCTTGAAGAAAGTGGATTATTTTTTATCAAGATTCTTTTGGCAAGGGGATGGCGAAAAAAGAAATATCGACTGGCTAGATGGAATATGGTTTGCCGACTAAAAGAATACGGTGGACTGGGCATACACGATTTGCAAGTTAAAAACACCGCGCTTCTGGGTAAATGACTTCCAAGCTACTTACATAAGTTCTATGCAGGAAGTATGTTGGCTCCAAAGCGGTGTCTCAAGTGGTTTGGAAACCCGATGATTCACACTTTTGGGTTGGATTTATGGCGTACAAAAATCACTTCTTCCGTTTTGGTGTTTGTTTTGGTGTTTTCAATATTAAGGATGGATCATAGATTAGGTTCTGGGAAGATAAATGGCTTGGCCAAACTTCTCTTATTGAACAATATGCAGCTCTATATTCGATTGTTAGACACAAAGGAGATACACTTTCCACGGTAATGGAATCTAATTCTCCTAATGTGTCTTTCAGAAAAAGTCTCATAGGTCCTAGACTGGTATCTTGGAACAATCTTTTATTATGATTAGCCACGATATAACTGTTGGAGGATGTGGACGAGTTCAAATGAAAATTACTAGAGAGTGATAAATTTTCTGTTGACTAAATGTATAGAGCTTTGATCCAACCTGATATTCCTGTCAATGATAATAGTAAAATTTGGAAGATGAAAATACCCCTTAAAATGAAGATATTCACTTGGTATCTCTCTAAGGGGGTCATTCTTACAAAAGACAGTCTTGTTAAGAGGAATTGGCATGGAAGTATACAATGCGTTTTTTGTCACCATAATGAGACAATCCGACATTTATTCTTCCAGTGTAAATTTGCTCGTGCTATATGGTCAATCATCTAAGTAGCCTCCGGTTTATCTCCTCCATGTTCGGTAGCCAATATATTTGATAACTGGTTACACGAGATACAGGATAAATACGGGACTTTGTTTAGGATATGAGCGCTTGCCATTATTTGGTCGCTTTAGCTATGTAGAAATGACAAGATTTTTAATAACATTGTGTCTTCTTCCTACATGTTATCTATCGGGCCACGGCTATCTTTCGATCATAGACTACGCTCCAACGTATGGAGTTTCATGATTTGTTTGTGGAGAGGTGTACGCGATTGGAGGACTCGGTGAGGGATATTTTCTCCCGATATGGATGACAGCGTGGTCTGCGGATAGATCTACCATAGCTCGAGGCCGTTTATATTTATAGCATGGATATTAACTATGGTACTTTTGTTTTGGTCACTAGTTGTGTGGTTGATCGGCTGTATGCATCCTAACTATATAGAGATCGGGTGTAAACATTACTGTTAGTAATAAAGCGCATTTCCAAAAAAAAAACACGTGCAACAAGAAATCAGTACATTGGCAAAACTCCCTCCGTTCAGAAATATAAGATATTCTATCTTTATAAAATGAATGTATTTAAACGCCTTTTAGTATATAGATTCACCCCCAGCCTCTACGAACCTATACACTAAAAGACTCTAGATATATTCGATTTACAAAACTATAATATCTTATATTTCTGAACGGGGATTAGGAAGGTGCGGCTATAAGGATTTCCCCGACACACCATTTCTCAAGGGATAGCCGAGTTCCTAGATACTGCAGATGTGAGTTTGGTTGTCGAGTCGACTGACTAAGAGGTGTGGTGACCGGTGAGTAGGGTTGCGAGCGACTGGGTTTGTAGGTAACTAATTTAATCTGAGCTCACGTACATGTACTCTCACTGGTCTATATTAGTGATCTAAACGTTATCTCTACTACTACTATCTCCGTTTTACAACACTAGTTAGTGTGCACGTGCAACGTACGTCTCTTTTAATACAAACTCATTTAATATATAGTCCACAAGCTTTCCAAATATACACTATGATCACATGATTATATATTTTCTGTTCTTTCTCTCACTCAAGATACAAACTCATTTAATATATAGTCCACAAGCTTTCCAAATATACACTATGATCACATGATTATATATTTTCTGTTCTTTCTCTCACTCAAGATCGACACTAATTAATCTGTATATTTGCCACTGTACAATCTGCTAAAGTTAAAAGAAAATTCATGATATTGCTGATTGTACAATCCATAAGTCTTAATATCCTCTCATGTTAATAACAACACCCTGGAACAAATATTGTGCTGAGTATGACATGATACCCTAACTGAAAGGAAAAAAAAACAAAATTATCAGAAATGACATGGAGTTCTTTCATCACCTTGAGATACATGGCAAACTAATGGTAAGTGTCCACGTGCGTTGGTTTGTCCATTTGGAATGGAAAACACATTGGAGGAATTCCTGTAAAAAACATTCAGGAATCTATCATATGGTCTATGGATTTTATGTTTTGAGAGCAAAATAAAAAAACAGAAACTCCTCTTGGCACAATCTGATTTCTGACACGGAAATTTATTGAAGCATGACTATCAGAGTACATCGCGACAAAATCACAAGATTGAGAAAAATGGAAAGAAATAACAGCCTGAAGCTCATCGTCACCAACAATTTGCTGAATACTACAATGTATGCCTCCACTAACTTGGGCTTCCCGGAAGCTTTGCCTTAGATTTTCTTGTGCATAAGAACTCCTATCCTCAAGGGCATACAACAGAAGGGATATGCACAATGTTTGTACCTCGGAATATCATACCCTTCCATTGGTGTTGAATATGTATGATCCTCAAAATAACTTCATTGTTAGCAAAATTTGGTATCTAAGGCTGTCGTAGGAAATTAAAGTTAAGATAAAAAAACAATGAAGAGACACTAAATAGTTGCAACTCCAAAAGTTATAAATCTCCGATTTTCCCTTGAAGAAGGGATCAAAATTGCCTATCATGTTCGTTAGTGGTTGTCAAAGCACAAAGATGACCATGAGCAAATCAGGTTTCAGCAATTATGATTATTGAACAAATTTTGACCTCAAATATTCAGTTATATATCTGTCTCTGAGTTGGTGTACAAAACAAGTTGCAAATACTACATCTAGCAAGTGTGTAGGTTCATTATTATCTACACGATTTTTGCGTACAAATGTGTAGGATGTATGTTTATCTACCGACAGCTAGATCACTATACATTGCTATAACTCGTTCTGCTACACGTGTGAACCAGCTAAAAAATTATATTATGTAAACTTTTGCACCACCATTCATCATCTTAAATTGGTGTAATTACTACCAGCTGCAATATCACAAGCTAGAAACTATTCATAACAACTTTCTAACAATTTACTTAATCTGTGAAACAAGAGAATGTGACTGATGATAGTGTTATGTGGGAAGTCAAAAGGATAAGAGAAAGAGAGCATACACATGTGGCTTCAGCGATGATACCAGGAAAAAAATTGTTCTGGATATTGTATTTTCAATGAAACAATTTTCTGGCATTTCAAAATATATCTGAATCCAACCTTGCACAAAAGTGGTGTTAAATTGGACAGATTTTGCAAATATATCAGAAAACACAACTCGTCTCCACTACTTAACAATAAAGCTCTATCCGAAAGAACACAATAAAAGTTGAAGGCGACATTTGTGGCATATATAGAAAAAGGTGAGCTTCTACGTTTCATTGCTAAAATATTCTATTCATGGATTTATTAAATCATGCTAAAGATGGAAAATAATCTGAATCGGAAAATATTCAATCAATAGTACACTGTTAGCAGTAGGATTTAAATGAAGCCCATCCTAAATGTAAAGGTATAACACAAACATATTCAACCAATATGTCACTTTTCCTCCTATATCTGTACATAGAAGGATTTCCATGCTCCAGATCATGTAGCGCTCCCCAAACGGATAGCAGAAATAGAAACTGGACCGGTGTGCAGCCACCAATCGCCTCATGTTGTTGCGGGAGGAGACGGAACAGAGAAATTGGCAGAAATAGAAACTGCATTCTTGTTCAATTAATCAAGATAAATGAGGGGCAGATAACCCACACTGGAGTAACTGGATTACTGGAATAGGAGTACCATTTTTTTCTTATACAAAGAAAAGCTCCGTGGACCCATCAGGAGTCTGAGTTTTTGGTAGATGAGCATTGCAGACCAAGAAGTTATGTGCCTGCATGATGACGCAAAGTGCAGTAACCATGCAAAGGTCCTAATATTTCCCATCGAATTAAAGATTCACCTGATTGATTTGTCATCTGAATGTTAAACCGTTGACTGATACTCCAGGTAAATTTACCTGCATGCTCCGTATAAAAATATGGGCTGAAACCATTACGGGGGTAGGAGAGAGTGGAAGAGGCAGTTACTGCTCTGGCCGCGGCCACGAAAGCCGTCCTTGGCGGCGACGGGGACACGGGGTGACCATATCCGTGCAGTGATGAAAGTTCCGGCTCCCTTCACCGCCAGAGAAACCGTCCCCGGCGGAGGCAGTTTCAGATCGGGGCCCCGCGATGACAATTGTCCTTGGTGGCGTTTCGATGATGCAGGATGCAGGACCCTATCTTCATGGATCAGGACGACCTCGATCTGGGACAGGCGGCTGACGGGTGCAACAGCTGGCAGGGGCGCATGTCACAGCACAGGCAGGCTCGCGTGAAGGGCGGCGGAGGTGGGAGCCCGGGAGGGTTGCGGCGTTAGGGCGGCAGCGGCAGGAGAGCTTGTACGTCATTAGGCGTCGGCGGCGGGAGGGATGCGGGGTCGCTAGAGGATCAGGCGTGCGGCCACCATGCCTCGCGCTGTTGCGGGAGGAGACGGAACAGAGAAATCGGCGGAGGCCGGTAGGATGAGACGTGCGGGAGCTGGATTTGGGAATGGACCATGCATTAGGTGGTGGCAATGCGGTAATTACTTTGACTAGTAATCGTGTACGTGCCACGCACGTATAATATATAATATATATATATATCCATGAATATTTTTTAATAATTATTCAAGTGAAAACCAAAAATATAACAAAATCATCATAACTATATAAATGTACTTAATTACGAAGTTTTCAGGAACTTGTGGTCAAAATACAACAAAGTGATCATGTTGATCACGATTTTTTTCTTCGAGAACCACAGAGATAATTATTTATGTCCATGAAGGAGGAGTGACCTCACTTCCTCTTAGACAAAACGGTGATGACCACATGCGGCGCTGCTACTATTTCTTCAGGAAGGATGAATCAGTGCTAGTGGATAGCACATCAATTTTGTTTCCTCGTTGCTGTAGCTACAAACCAAATTCAATTTAATGTTTCCTGAAAAGACAAACAATGTAGTCGTCCAACTCACGATGCCCGACCCTGATACCGTGTTGAATTATACATACCAACATAATCCGGTTGCAAAGAGATATAGCGAAGAATATTCATTTCCGATTCAATCTGATCTGCCACAAAAATAGAACGAAGAGAGGGACCACATCACAAACTGATGTTTTCTAATCTGTACAAAATCATATCGACTTAAAATTGTAATATACATAATTGCTCAAATCTGCATAATGAATATCATAGAACAGGAGAAAGAAAGAATGTTTCGAATCTGCATCATGAAAAACAATTAACCAATATACTGGCCCGAAGATATGAATATGAGAGTTAAAAATTTCAGAGCACAATATAACACTTTGCTACAATTTCTAGATAGAAAAGATTCATCTTAGAAGGAAGAGAAGACGTTTATCAAACAACATAAGCTAAAAGGGGAAAGCGGCGAATTTGATGTACACGCTATATCGCGTGCGTATCTCTCCCGTTAATATTATGCTTTTAGATTCGCGCTGTCACATATCAGCAAGTTTAATTATGTTTGGTAAAATCCGAACTAACTGAAGCACAGCAAAACCGATTGAAACAGTACACGCTAAATAGCGTGCACGTCAGAAAGACATTAGGCTAAAAGGGTCGTACAAATATTCAGATAACAGAACGTGAAGCAAGAGAAAGGAGATCAAGCGTGACAAATAGAAAAAGAAACATCGCTCCCAGCTCGCAATGGAAGCCATGCTGCCTTCCGCACCCTTGAAGCAGCTTCAAAGGCACATCCAATTCCAGGAAATTTCTCTTTTTCCTATAATCTTGTAAGAAATCGAATCATAACTGAACTTCTCCTCTTTAATGAACCACATGCATAGCAGTAGCGATGGGATCAGGTCATGGAAATTTGCAACCAAGTGGTAAGAAAGTCAGCGATCCAAATGAACATCGCGTACCACTCTGATGTCTGTACGACTATGCACAGCGGAGAAAAACAACCCGATTGCAAAGGTGCGGATGGAAGACGGACAGCTATGAGGCGGCAGGGACTTCTTCATCTGTGGATGGAAGACATGCCGGGACGCGCGACGAAGCGGCGAGGACGGCGGCTTGGCCGACGATGGCCGATGGGATGGAGAACGGATGGGTGGGCTGCCGTCCCCGAGGGCGCGGTGATGGAGCGCGGACGATGGCTTGACCGGGATAGCTGGGGCGCGCAGGTCGAAGGCCGGTCGGCGGCGTCCTGGCAACTGGGCGGGCAGATTGTTCGGGAGCGAAGAGAGAAATTAGGGGACAGGGTCAACCATAATTTGGGATGGAGGTGATTACGTCTAATGTCACATCGTACATCATTGGAATCACCTCGGCCATTGGATTAAGATGGTTTGACGGCTAGGATCGAATATTCCTGTCAAGTTTGTGCCTTTATAAGTAGTTGTAGATGATGTTGAGGTGCTCATCATTGCAGCGCTCTAGAGCGTTGGATCCACGTGAACAAACGGTCGAGATCAATTGTTCCTGCCATATTTGTGCTTTTATAAGTAGTGGAGATGGATCCACGTGAACTAACGGTCGAGATCAATTGTTCCTGTCATGTTTGTGCTTTTAGAAGTAGTGGAGATAAGTCTTTTTAGAAAGCTAAAACAACTTGATAAAAAACTTATAATATGAAACAGAGGGAGTACATACGAACATATCTAGTCTAAATACTTAACTAGTTATGTATAAATCTAGATAAAGTTGAGACTATTAATATAGATCGGAGAGAGTCGTATAATTTGTAGACCGGTTCGAATCGATGCATGAAGTACAATCTCAAAGGAGAACTAAGCTCCCTAGAAACAACGAGCCGTGAGGGCTTCGAGTGTCGCTTTCGATGTGCTCCCCGCTGTCATGTAGGCCCACCATATGGGGCTCAGTGCCGGTTCTTGTGTGTCGATGGGTAGCGTCTTGCGTTTTGCACACCGCTAGACAAAAGTGAGCGTGTTTCGTCCTCTTCAGTCTTCCCCTTTCTCTCCTGAAAATCGCCGCCTCGACGTAGGCGTCGCTGATCCATGCCGATGCCTCGAGCTTCCGCCGCCCTGACATGCGCCTCCCGTGGCAAGCCTTAATCACGGTCGATTTGCCGGTGTGCTGGTCCAAAGGACGTCCGCGTCGCCTCCCGTAGCTCCTCCGAGATGCAGAAAGCCCCTCCTCGTGGCCTCCGTCTTGCCGGCGAAGTGGGCTGGGCACCTGAACGTCGCATCACATGGACCTCAGTAGAGGGGCTGCGTCTTCTCCAGAACAGTAGGTCGCCTCCTCCACCTCTCATTCTCGCTCTGCCTCGATTCGACTCTCCCTTATTGCTCAGCAATTGGCAGGATACCGTGTGGGTGTGTGCTGTAGCAGCTGCTCTCCCCCACAAGTTGTCTGCACTGTCGTAGACGATTTGGAGGCGGCGATGTCCTCCCTCATCCCCGCCATCTCTCGCGCTTCACATCCAGCGTTACATTTTGTGGACCTTTGCCTCTTCTGCCCCATGCCTCTTCGTCTGCGGATCCCCAATGTGGTGCGACCTTCTCCTTGATGAGTCATAATCTTTCCTCTCTCTTTGAAGAAGGACGGCAGCAGGAAGTCTACTTCCCGTCACTCCTGCTGCCCCGCTCCACAAGCAAGCGCTACTATATCGTGAATTATCTTCTCTAAACCGTTACCAAATCAACTTTGATCTGTAATATCTTACCAACAAAAATTGGTTCTAGACATGTGTTATTTTAGCATTTCTCTCTCACCCAGATTATTATGGGTTGCAGGAGCAAAGGAGAGCCGAATGGGGTGTGGTCTGCATCTCGCCTTCGGTGGCACCCTGCAGTCGTACACATTCATTCATCATCTAGCCAGTTTACTTTATATGTTGGCAAACACCGTTGCTGAATGCTCATAAACATGGCACTTTCAGCTTTAGGAAGTTCAATCTTAGAATTAAGTTCCGCTTTGCTGCTATCTATCTAGACTTGTGGGGATACTGATATGTGTTGTTAAGTACCTCTGTTGGATCTTTTTTGTCATGTGTTTTCAACTCAACTGAAAATAGGCTTTCATTTATCTGCTTGATGTTTGGCATTGGTGGCAGTTTCCGGAACTGCTAATTCTACATTTCTGTTACACGCTCGATTAACGGGGAGTTTTTGGGCAGGTCCCTCAGTTGCTCTTGTTCTCCGGTGACAATGCTTTATTTGGTGGTACAAGTCTTTGCAACACTAGTAATATTTTTTTGATAAAAAAGGTTTCTGAATTCCGTTTACACCAAATGTGCATATACTTGCAAAAAATCCTAGCATATATTGCCAGCCTAGCATATACTTGCAAAAAATCCTGTAGTGAAGTTATTATTCAAAATTTTGTATTAGTGTATCCACTATTAGGGAAGGAATGTAAAGGTGTAGAAATAGAGATTTCATGTGAAATAGAAAGTTATTATATGATCACGGTGCGACTGCACAGTGGACATAGATTATGATTCATGTTAGTGTTCTTGAAGCATTATATGTACCTTACCAATTCTGTTATCCTAAACATGTAACAACTAACTTTGAGTAGATTTATAGAAGATCTGTCCGGTCAAAATAAAATGAATATAGAAGACATGTATCCTGTTCTCCCCATTTCACCCGGGCTAAAACTTCTTACTTTAACTAGAGCTGATGTCAAGCAAAAAGTTGGTCATCCTTATTTTGGTGCATTAGTATTTATGATAAATCTTGCCTTATTCCAAGCTTCTCCAGAAGTATTTGTAATCTTAACGGCCACGAATTGTTGGATGTTAGTCATTTTCTCGTGGGATCTAGTCCCCACTCTCCAAGAAGTATAACTACACATCGTCGGCCACTTTGCCAACATTAGCTAAGTAGGTTCAGTTCAGTATGTGTATTGAATTGTTGTATTTGACATGTGTGGTGCTCTTAAAATTCGTCACCAACTCATGCAATTGATTGGCTTTCTTGTGTTGTATTATCTTTACTTGCTGATTTCTGATGATCTTCTACTTTATTTTGCAACATATGTGCTCCCAACGTTTGCTAAGCTCACCGCAACATCGTATTATGCTACATCAAGTGCCTCCCACTAAGCAATCTCAGAGATGACGCGCCAAATTGATAAGTCCCGTTTATCAGGCACTGACAAGAAATTTCGAAGAGCTGCTCGCAATCAGTTTGAGTTGGTGCACATGGCATGTACATGGTATATATGGACTCCTTGCTTCCCCATGTTACAATAGTCTGATAGTTTTGTTGAGTTACAAGCAATTAAACATGTTCTACTATGCATATAATTAATTGTTATATATAACTTTGCTAATAGCTACTGACGTCATGATTCAGAGCATATTGTTTTGGTTTTCTTGGCTATTTTTCCTATCTGGATAAAATGCCATCTAAATTTGTGGATCACGAATCCAGTGTAATTTTGTAGAACGCATGTATGATGTGTATCGTGAAAGGACTGAGCAAGAGATCTGCCGAGTTCAGCAAAAAATAATTTAGAATTTAAGCGATAACTCTTGCATATGAGGTTAATCTTGTTATGTGGCAGTCAAACTGGACATCGGGAAGACATTAGATTGAGCTTTGTTGAAAGGTGGATCTTCAAACCGGAGGAGATCTGGCTGCCATTTTGTTTCCATATAGGATATCGGTCCACTCTGAAATTTCCAAGATATTAAGGATTCGATACAGTTGATATGAGCTCTTCAAAATCTATGACTTTTATATTAAGTATTAGATTATCATACTGATAATGGTTTTTCCAAGGGAGGATTTAGCCGGCCTTATAGTTGGCATATGCTTTTTCAGGCTTGCTGACGGAAGTAGGATGGACCACCAAAGGAAGAACACATAATGATATCAACACCGAGCTTAAACAAGTTTCTTGCTCATGAATTGTAATATCAAGTAGTGATATCTTTGTATATTAAGGATAGTCGTGGTTGTCATTCAGACTCTCTTCGTATCATACAATGGTCCAATATCGACAATTAAATTGCATAATGTATGTTTTGTTTATCCTATAGCAGCAAATGTAAATTCCTATAGAGTACGTCCACTGTAATATGAACAAGTCCAGGCCACTGCAGGCTAAAAACAACATCACTAGCAGAGAACAACGTGGCAGAACACGCTGGGTCCATCTAGTTTATACTAACCATCCCATTTTATGTAGGACCGCACTTGCAACCCTACAATTCAGCATCAAAGAGGAACTGTCATCTTCAAACCATCGCATTCCATAAACCTCACGGCAAAAGCTCATATCTTATTTTTTGTGAAGAATAGAAAATACTATATTATCATACTTCTAAGGGAATGTACTCTCTCTAATTCATAAATAAGAAATTTAGCATTTGTTGCAGTTAATTAATTTTTTATCTAATCATTGAGAGAAAAAAACGCCAACACAAACATCAACAAATGGTACTACGTAGTTGTGATTACTTAACTTTTTGTGAAACAATGAGTTCTCTTGAAAACTATGGTTAATTTTTTTCCAGAAAAAGAGGCCTATACCGCGAATTAAAGTGATACATTTGATACACTAGGAATCAACTTTTTTTCTCTTATGGAAAGTGTATTAGATTACTGGGCCAGAACGCTAGCCAGGCCCTCCTGCTGGCCCAGCAGCTCCCAGCCCACTGCATTCGAACGGAATAAAAAGAGGAAAATTTCCACGCCGTCACGGTCGGTCACATTTCAGTCCAAAGCCAGTCTTTGACGACTCGAAGGCTCGAAGCCCTCCATTCCGGCCTCCCCCAACCCAACTAGCGGCGGCGGCGGTGGAAGTTCTGAAGCGGAGATGCTGCAGTTCCCGGCGATGATGCGGCAGTGGCCTTCGCCGCCGCTGATCCCGGCGTCCACGATCCTCCCCGTGCCCGCCGCCAACCATGAGGACGAGCTCCTCCTCGCCATGGCCGAGTCCGACCTCGAGGACAAGGTACTGCTGCTCCCCCCCTTCCTGCCCGTGTCCATCCCCACCGTTCCCCTCCGGCGCTAACGCCTTCCATTGCGCTCTGCTTTTGCTTGCTCCCGCCTCTCAGCTGAACGCGATCCGCAAGACCAACAGCAACCTGGTGATCATAGGCAAGCCCACCCACGACATCAAGGAGGAGTACGACGCGGAGGTGGAGGAGGACGACGCCGACAACGTCGATGAATCCGACGCCGACGAATTCGACCAGGAAACCGGCTGAGCTGATCCGTCTCCCCTGGGCTTCATCGCTTGACGCAGCGTGTCCTGAGATGTTGCCAAACCAATCTGTACGCTTGTTGCAGCCCGAGATCCCCAATTACCTCTTGTTAGTAGATCAATTTGTCCAAGCTATCCTACTTTACTGTGGTACATGGTGTTTCGATGATTCGGGGGCTTCCTGGTCCCTGGATTAGCATGTTAACGTTGTTACTTATTTATCGAAATACCGGCTTCCTGGTCCAGTGCATTTTCTCACTCTGCTGCTTCTTGGTCAAGTTTCTTCACAGTGGTTCAGTTATGTTGGCTATGTATGTTTGGACGCTAGGAACATGTCATGAGTTCCTTATGTTCCTTTTGTGAACCACAGTGTGCGTAAACTGTGATGAACAATGTATGGTAGAGTTATTTGACTATGAGATAAGATTAGAGACCGAGATTGGTTGGACTAGTACGTGTTATTTGAATTAGAGATAGGGTTCAATGAGGTACTAGTTACGTGGGTTCTAAGTAGGCCATCTCTATATAAGGGGAAACACTTTATCCAGTATTGGGCAAGCAATGGATCATTTAATAGCTACTTAGCAGGACTGGGTGATAACCCAGCGGTGGAGGCGCAGTGGTGCGTCTACACCGTTCTAGGTTTGACTCCCAGTGTTCATGGAATTTAGCCACATCTTTTAAATTTTATTGGGTTGTTTTCCAAGGCCTCTCATTCTCCTCAACGAAAAGCCATAGTGCTCCTCCACTGCTTGTCTTGTAAATAAGAATCTAACTAGTGTTGCTTAGTGTTGTCTAGTCTAGTTATCTTGTAATTTCCAAACAATCATTACATCAGCAATTAAAGTACAAAAATGCAAAGTTTCTTTGTTGCTGCAGGGACATCTCTATATGTTGTACAACCAGAGCAGTGTAGTTGAGATTAGGTTTGCAAAATGTTCCTTGATTAATTCGTTCAACCTTATATATATCTTTACTAACTGGTGGTCCCTTTAAAGCGACTATATTAATCCATGTTATCAGACCCATATGAACCGTTAGATCTCTCATAATCGAATAAGAAAGAAAATTTATGCTTGGCAGAAATACTTTCGTGTCCATAGAGTTTTCGTCTAGTAATAGGAATCTGGGGCTGACGTAGTGGCCTTCACTTATAGCATTAGGATTCTTCCAAACCGGTGCTCCACGTGTAATTGTGTACCACAAGGCCTATACATGGTTACATTTATCTCTCTCTCTGAAATAGTTTCAAACTCTTCTGTTCTACCGTGGAATTTTTCCTTGGCATGTTATACTAGGAGTAGACACCATGCATCACTTCTAATGGCATGCATGTACCCCAGCTACGGGATTTCTAGTACTCGATTGAAGAGAAGCCTTTACAGCAGCATGGGCAGCACCTGTGAGAAAATGCACAACGGCGGTCGAGTAAGCCATGCGGATTTAGAAGTGCCTGCTAGTGCTGTGTTAGGTGGAGAAAGCACACTGCATGTAACTGCACATCACCGTTAGAGCTGAACAACACCGTGATCCTGATCTATCCCCAAACCCATCAACATTAGCAAATTTTGATGCGTGATACTTCGCGTGTGCCATCTCTACCATCTATCTGTAGTTTCATGCCCCTGATCCATACCATATATGCGGTATACCTTTTGGTTCCACTCTTACATGCATGATAGGCCACACATTCAGGATTCCATATAGAGTATATCCTAGGAATCTAGGATTGGAGAAGACGGTAGTTTAATGTTGATCCATTTCAATTAATTACATTTGTGCATGTGTTCATAAATAAAGAAGGTGCTATTGTGCTAGCGATAAACCCCGTGCGTGCAAATTCTAAGTTTGTCCGTTGGATCTGATGAGCATTGACAAAACACTTGTCCTATCATGCCTTTGCTATTGAAATGCTGATATTACAAAGTTAGTGAAACAATGATACCATGATCTGAAGGTAGTTGTGATACAATTAGTAAATTAGTGCAAAAACCATCTAATCAAGACTAATTAAAGAAAAATGAATTTCTTCCTTTTGCACCACCAAGATCTTAAATGATAATATATTAAGTGTATTTCTGTATTTTTTCTATATGGTTAGTCCTTCTGGATTTACTCAAACATTCCTACCTTTTCTGCTTTTCAAAAAATACAATCTTCCCCTTGCAGGCTCATGAGCTGATGATTCATTCCCTTAATCTCATTTTTATTTTGACTTTCGGCAATACATTCTTGCAATTCTGAACATGCCTTTTAGTATTAATCACATTGTTCTTCCATTTAGGCTAGAGGAAAAGGAAACAAAAAATATTCGCATTTATAGTGGCTCTGAGCAATATCGTCAATGCAGTTTGTAGTATAATTACAAGGATAGTAAACCAACCTGCACCTATTATGTATGACCAATTAAGCATATGTCTACAACAACATATGATATTGTACCCTGTGGTAGAAAATAAAGATATAGATAGTGTACTGTACACTATAGATAAAAAGACAAGGAAGCTGGGAGTCTGTAACATAATTATTTACCATAGACCCTTTCTCCTAACATGTGCTTTTTTGCCAGGAAAATGATTATTTTCTCTGGCAAATCTTTTCAAGTTTTCTGCTGGAAACTATCATAGGGGGCTCATCTATTACTGTTGCATTTTTTTGCAATAACAAAGAATTTAGGGACAACAGGCTGTGCCTCTCAAAACAGCAATTATATCTCACAAAGTACTCACATAAAGTATTTCAGAATCTTGGTCAAGATCAATGTATAGAAGACAGATAGCAAAGCACCAACTGGAATTGTGATCAACCATGAGACCACAATTTCACGCACTGTCTCTGATCTGACTCTGTTGAGGCCTCTTGCAAATCCCACACCCATCACTGCACCAACAAGTGTATGTGTAGCAGATATTGGCAACCCAAGCTTAGATGCAAACAAGACCACAGAAGCCGCCGCAAACTCTGCTGCAAACCCCCTCGTGGGTGTTAATTCAGTGATTTTCTTGCCAATTGTTGCTATCACTCTATAACCCCACATTGTAAGCCCTGCAACAATTCCAAAACCACCCCAAGCAAGGACTTCAGTCGGTATGACTATCTCAGCGCTGCTTGCTACGCCCTGAAGAAGGGACAAAGCTGCGGCCAGAGGCCCTATGGCATTGGAGACATCATTGCCTCCATGAGCGAATGACATGAAGCATGCTGACAGGACCTGCATGTAGCCAAATACGCCGTAGACAATCTGCAATTGAGCTCCTCTAGGACCAGCAACGTCAAATCCAGCTTGCTGAACATCTGTATTGTCAGCCGATGCTATCTTTTCTGCTTCTGAAGACAGTAGGTCACCAAGCTGTTTTTTTATTGCCCTGCTAACAAAGATTGCTCCTATTGCCCCGCAAGCTAATGCTTGTAGCACGGCAATGTAAAATATCTCGCTGAGAGGGAAAGCAGCAAACGAGATTGCAGTGACACCAGTAAAAACTGCAATTGGTGCAGAAGCAGCTGCAGCCTGGCCCGGATTGGGTGCACTGTATACGAACTGAAGTGAAACATGGTTAGTAGAAATTCATTGTTTTCTCTTTTTAAGGAATAGTATTCTGTGTCTTCTGTTTATGAGATATTAGTTTCTGTGCTATCTGCTTAATAAGATGTCTGACTATATATTTTTGCATTTCTCGTTTGCAAAGGAGAAAATAATGCATGGATAAGATGTTTTCAAATTATAAGATGTTTTAGCTTTTTTTCTAAAATGCATGTATCTAGACACCTTTTAGTGTGTACATTCACTCATTTCGGTCCGTATGTAGACCACAATGAAATATCTAAAACATCTTATAATTTAGAACGGAGGGAGTAGCATGCTGCAAGTAAAGTTTGTAACGTACTCACCCTGCGTATGCACTTGTAAACAAGAAATGAGACTGCAGCGCCCATCAACGGAGAAATAACCCAGGATGAAGATACTCTAGCCAAGGAGCTCCAAAAAACTGCATTGACTCCTCCATATACCAGTCCAAAACCAACCATGGCCCCAACAATACAATGTGTAGTTGACACAGGCCAGCCGTAAGAGGAAGCAACCTAAGAAATGAACACCGATAATTCAAATAGATGCTTATGGATGTTAATTTGCTACATTTTCAAGCTTGTAAAGCCAAGTGCACTGTGGTGGATGCACTATATTTGGTGTTGACGAAAAGATACTTTTGGCGGCATGTTAATTGCATTGAATTTTCACTTAATTGTATCGATATCATAACTCTGTTTGATGAAACATATTACTGAATAATGCAGTCAGTGGTCCACCAAAATCGTCTTACTCCAGCATAGTATTTCTTAAGTTAATGTTGTCTGCTCAGTTATCCTGATTTGTTGTTTCTGTACTTTCCCTAGCTGAAATAGTTTTTCAAAGTTTAGATAGCAACTTCTGTTAATTGGAAGTGAGTTGCACATGAATTTTGCACTGATGATCCTGTATTTGCCTATAACTGGATCCCACCAAATCAAAATGTAGATCTAAGATTTCCACATCAACCAGGCTTAAAACAAAGAATTATTTAGTTAAATATTGAATCTGTTAAGTTGTTTTCCCTTTTGCTGAGTTGTTACTTCTCTTAGGCTAAAAAGGTTCTCCTGTATTAGGTTATAGCATTTGTGTGCCTTACATCTTTTCTTGTAGACTGAAACTGGCTTAAGCTTCAGTAAAATTCTGTGGTGCTAATGGAACTAATGGACCGCGTCATCTGATTGGCATGGTATATCAAACTTCGAAAGGTTTATCAGTGATGGGATGTTACCTGCAACCATGTGCCAGCAGCAGCGAGGGAGGACAGCAATCCAGCGAAGAGCAGAGGATCATTTCCCTGGAAGACAGACGTGACGAGGATGCCCTTCTGCATGGTGCTGGTGACATGAGTGCCCATAAGGAATGCACCAGAGAACTCTAGCACAGCTGCAGTCAGAACTGCCTGCCGGAGCGTCAACGCTCCAGATCCTACTGACGTCCCCATGGCATTTGCCACATCATTCGCTCCGATGTTCCATGCCATGTAGAATCCTGACAGCAGGGTCAGATATGCCAACACCTTCATTTTGGTCGTCCCATGGAAGATCAGTGAGCGCATCGCCAGTGGCACGGTGAGAGCTGCAAATGCAATCACCACGGATATTGAAATCGCCATCCGTGGTGAAATATGGAATGCCTTTGCCATCCCTGACAGCTCGGATCCCCCGCTCTGCTCCTCTGAGGCATCTGGTTTCGCGCTGGAGCCATCGTCGGCATTTGCAAAGGAGGATAGTGTGGCGCGCGGGAGCCCCAGATGCGAGTTCACTGTCCTGGCAGGTGACACTTTAACCAGAGGGTAGTGCCTCGGACAGTGGATGCTGGGTGGCAGCTGAGTGGCAGGGCGATGGAGCAGGAGAGCGGCAGCCGCAGCTCGCCCTCCTGCTCCAGCATGTGCTCGGGCAATGGAAAAGAAAGGAGAAGATTGAGACATGGGGTGGCAGAAGGAAAAACCAGGGGGTGACGAGTACAGAAGCACCAAGAGGAAAGAGGATGAGATGATTAATGGGGACGAGAAGAGGAAGGAGAAGCGGTGGCCATAGGAGGTTTGTGGGAAGAAGTGAGCATCGTTATGTGGATGGAAGGAAGAGCTTGCTTTCTGTGCTGGCCCAGCTCAGGCTGGGATGAACGAGTGGTGGGAAGGAATGAGTGGTGCAAGGGGATATCGGCAAGATTCCTGCCTAATCCATAATCTGGGGTTGCAGCCGACTGCTTGACTGTTTTCAGTTGGATAGATATCTGGACCTCCCTTCCAGTCTGTTTCTTATGAAGATCCAAATTACATGACTCTTCCTGTTGTATTTTGAAGTAAGATATTTCTTCTGTTTTTTATGCAGTTTCCTGTCTGCTATGTGCTGCGTAGAGTAACTGGAACTAATGTCATGTCGGGTCATCAGGTATTTTTACTACTCACTCTGGTCCATATTAATGACCTCAACTTGATCTAGGTTCGTATGTATCTGGTTAAGTATTTAGCAAGGTTCAAAAAAGCATTAAGCGCTAAGCGCTAAGCGAGCGGTGAGGCACAACTCAGAGGAATTGAAGCTTAACAAGTGTTCTGTACGAAACTGTATGGACAGAAGACAGGGAAGCAATTCTGGCATCTGGGAGTAGAGGAGAGTGGTGCTTTGCTCCAGGAAAGGAGAGGCGACAGAGGCCGGGAAGGTGTTGCGTCTGTAGGGTAGGCCATTATGTGAAGAAGTGAGGGATAGAGATGAAGAGGATTGATGAACGACTCAGATTAGAGAGGATAAATGGCTCAGATTTGGTTAGCAGACTAGGGTTCAATAATGGGTCTTTTTGCACTAGCTCTGTAGCACGAAATGACCATTAGCACGAGTCTTTTACACCCTTATTGCGCTAACGGGTTTTGACATCGCTTAATTAGTTGCTTAGGGCCTAAGCGAACGTTTTGCCATCGCTCAGCACTTAAGCGAACGCTTAGTTCCGCATTTTTTGAACCATGAATTTAGACTAGATGTATTCGATATCTAGACAAAGTGAAGGCCATTAATATGGACCGGAGAGTATTGTAGACGGGGTGTTGCCCGCTACGAAGTAAGGGACCACAGGGAACACCACTTCTGCTCCAGACGGTGAGAGGAATTTCGGCGTCCTTGTCCTAGGAGGCTTGGATCAGATCAGATGTGATACACACTCCTGTCCTGCGCAGAGTTTTGAGTTTTTCTTTTTGCTCGTGTAGTGCAGTGTCACATTTTCCTGTAAACTGTGGGCCGGGATAACCAGAAAATGTAATGCTGCCAAAGGATAATTATTGGGTTCACAATTCTAGTAAGCTTCGTACACTACACATACACATTGATGCACAAAAGCCTTGAAAGTTATCTTCCTTGAAAGCCTTGAAAGAAATAAGGCTTTTTAGAAAGCTAAAGTTATCTTCCTCCACAGAGGCTGGAGATTGTGCCGAAGCTCGACACCAGATCAGGATATGGCAAGTCAGAAGCGCCCAACCCCTTGTCCTGCATCAAGGCGAGCACATCCGTTGGTGTCAGCTCAGGGAGCGGCGTCACACCAGTGAGATAGCGCGTGACTTGCCCAATACTAGGCCTCGCATTAGCAAGAGGGTGCGAGCACATCAGTCCCAGTGCCAGCACCAGCCCCGCCTTGTCGACGTCGTACTCGCCCTGGAGCCTCGCGTCTACCGTCTCCATGAGCGTGCCGTTGAGCCAATGCTCGAGCACCCAGTCGACGAGCGCTATCTGTTCTCCCTCCGCCTTCTCCTTGACGGGCCTCTGGCCGCACGCAACCTCGAGAAGGAATACGCCGAAGGCGAACACGTCTGTCAGAGGGGATGCTCTGCCTGTGCGTATCAGCTCCGGAGCCAAGTAACCCATGGTGCCGACCACGTGTGTGGTTTGCGAGTCTGTCCCATGGTCGTACAGCCTCGCCAGCCCAAAGTCGCCTAGCTGACCATTCATGTCTTTGTCGAGGAGCACGTTGCTGGCCTTGATGTCTCTGTGGATGACTACTTTCTCCCACCTCTCGTGCAGATAAACCAAGCCAGCCGCGACATCTCTGATGATCTGAAACCTCTGAGCCCAGCTAAGAGTCCGCCGGTCCTCTCCGTTGTTATACAGATGTTTATCAAGGCTTCCGTTCGGCATGTAGGCGTACACCAGAAGAAGCTCACCTTTTCGACGGCAGTAACCGAGCAATTGCACAAGGTTACGATGTCGGATCCGGCCGATACTTGTGATCTCGGAAATGAACTCCTTCATCCCTTGTCTCGACTCGTGGGACACCCTCTTCACTGCGACCTCCAGTTTAGACGATGTCTCGAGCACACCTCTGTATACCCTCCCAAACCCTCCCTCCCCGAGCAGATGTTTGTCCCTGAACCCGTGTGTGGCACGGAATAGATCCTTGTACGAGAACCGGTGCGGTCCGAACTCGACTTCCCAGTCTTCCCGTAACTCGGCGTACCTTGATCTCTTCCGCATAACCAGAACAAGGACACCGCCCAAACCAAGTACAAATATGGCCGTGGCGATTGGTAGGACGATGATCAAGACCTTTGACCGAGGCTTTGGGCCAGCACGTGGCAGCTTTGGCAGCTTGGTGAAGTCGATTGCCGGAGCTTGTTTGTCCATGCCGAAGCTCCAGCCGAGGACGCAGTGCCGCGAGTTCACACGACCGGTCGCCGCAGAGAAGCCGAGATACGCTAGGTCGGCGAGCACCGTTGAGAGGTCGTAGGTGGCCGAGAGGAGTGGCCTGGCAGGTTTGGCCACGCCCAAGGGAGCAAGCGTCACGTTGATCTCCTTCTTCTCCCCGTGGTAGTCCACCCACACCTGCATGGCCTCGCGGCTGATCAGTTTCAGGCTTTGGAAGCCTCCACCCTTGTCGTCGTAGTAGCCGGCGTTGTAGGCCCCGAAGGATTGCAGGCCGTTGATGTCGATGCCGACGTGGTTGGCGTTGATGTCCTTGAACTCGACGCTCTGGATGGTGTCGAGCTCCACGGCGAAGATACGGTTGCTGGTGTTGCCGTCGTTCTGGACGTTGGTGAGGCCCAGGTACTTGGCCGGAAGAGCATCCGAGAAGTTCGTTCGCGGAGCCATGACGAAGGCCATGCCGTGGGCGCTGAAGTCGGGGTAGACGGAGACGATGCCGAACACGAAGGCGACGGAGAAGGATCGCACCGTGCCATTGCCAGGGTCGCGGAGGCGGAACGGAGCCGGGTGGAACGCGTGGCCTTTCAGGTAAGCCGTGCCGTTGGTTAACTCCAGAAGCCCGTCTGGAGTGACGGTGGCCATGTCGTCGACGGTGAGGTTGGAGCCACCGAATCCGGAGTAGATGAATTGGTCGTCGTTGGCGGCGGTGATCGAGGCTGCGAGATTAAGTCCAAAGGGGATCATCAGGAGAAGGCGTACAAGGAAGGCCATTCTTTTTCTATCGGAACGAGGCTGCTGCTGGTCTATGGCCGTGCCCTCGTCTGCGCTGTCCTAAACATAACGAAATGTTTTGAAGTGGATGTACTTCGTCAGCTGGGAAGCATGTGGGTGTGAACTGTGAAATAGAAATATTCTACGCAGTCCAAGACCTTCTTGCAAACAGATTAATTCAACTACAGGATGCGCACGTGTCCCGTCCCCTCGTATCCTTTTCTGTTACACTAATTTCTCCGTTGACCGGAATTTTCAGAAACCTTACAAGTTAGTACAATATCTGGAGCAGACTATCTAAAAACACGCCTCCTAAAAGCATTTTTGTGCACCCGCAGTACCGCAGCAACCTAAATCCACCAACATATTTCCTTTTCCTTCATTCCTCTCCTTCCACTGCATAAAATATACATTTTACTCCTATTTGATATCAAATAATTCAAATTTATTAACTCCTATTTGATATCAAATAATTCAAATTTATTAACTCCTATTTGATATCAAATAATTCAAATTTGATGTTTGTGCTGCAAATTCATGTCTTCATTGCGCAATTTTCTTGGATTTTCTTCCGTTAACATGTGTACTTACCCACTGCGTGAATCTACTTGCTTTTCATAGGAGATAGTGAGGTTCGATTTTACTTTAGGCAATACCACCAGAAGAAGAGGGGTCAAGGACCCAATCTTAGCGCATTGTTCAAAAACCGAGAACATAAAATGTGCCTAGAGGCAATAATCCAGTTCAAGAGGAGCAAAGGGGGCGAGCAAGGCATGCCCAATCTTCTAAGACCCCTAGGATTGAGGAAGATGTGCCGGCATATAACCTAAGGGCCATGAAAGTTTCTTTGGCGTGCGCTTACAAGGGAAGTGAATTCGTATTGGTTTGCGCAACCAACCAACAAATGCACATTGTTAGTCACTCGCTGAAGAGAAGAAATGGGTTGAAATGTACAAAACTTTGAAGAACAAGTGGGTCAAACAATCATCCCTCAACAGAGTACGGTCAAACAATCATCCCTCAACAGAGTACTTTGATTTGTACAAGCATTCCTTTCTCCACATTAGGAAGACACTTAAGAAAATGGGCCCCATGCAAATTGCAAATAAGTATTTTACAGAGTTGGTGTGCCAATTCTACCGTAGTGTGTACTTCCATCGGGACACCATGAAGACCATGACTTAGGATGTCTAGAAACCGTATGGTTTCGTGCAACTTGGAGAGTGTTAAAGCTATGGGATTTTCTCATGAGGATGCCAGTCTCCGTATCTATACTGACAAAGATTTTGACAAGAATGAGTTTGCTTTGTCCTATCGACCTCAATGTGGTTCCAACATCGGGTTCATTCCCACAATGTATCCTTTGAACAAAGTATTGGCCAAGAATGTTGTGAAAATTTGGTGGTCAAGGTGTGGCATGTGTCCGTTGTTTTGGGCCATATGATCAATCTCGTGTATATTACAAGGCCTGACAAGCAACCAAAGTTTTTTTTCCGTTGGACTTCATCTATCAAGAGATTTATCGGGTTGCATGAGAGAAGGTATCTGGCATATGCAGCGTACATTCAGTTGCACATCAACAAAGTATATACTCCGATTATCATGAATGTGTATGAGGTTGAGCACCATGAGTTGTATGCTCCTTCGGAGGTCCAAGGCTAGGAAATTCCAGAATTTGCAGCTTATGAGCATGTCAGAAAGAAGAGACGTGATCCCTCTATGCCTAGCTCAAGTGCACTTCTAGGTCCTTTTCTTTGTTTGGGAATGTTATATGAAAACACACAAATCATACTAAGATACACTATCAAGGTGCATGCAACAAGATTATACCCTTGACGATCGCGTAAATAATGCAACGAAGATGTTGAAGATGTCGATGAAGTTCTCTGAATTCCATGGAAAGGTTGGACCTCCCACCCATGGGAGTGGTCTCCTCGCAAAACTTCGCCCGATCAAATGTCCAAGAGTACGACGTCTCCGAGGTATCCACGTGTATCGGATCAATAACACCGAGGCAACATGTGGATCAGCATACCAAGAGTAGTAGGAATCCACGAGATGGAGAAGCAGGTTGCACTATATCTGATATAGTATAGATGCTTTGGCTGCTATTGTGATCCTAATAGGTGTTGTAATAGAGCTTTTAGGTTTATATAGGTGCAAGTAGTAGAGTTTTCTGAATAATCCTAATGGTTTCAGATTTTAGGAATGTCACAAAAATTTCCTAACAACTAACCGTTCGTGATGGCTTATATATCGCACACGTTCCGTAAGGCAAATCATGTGCGATACTTAGGCCCATTCAAGGTCCAGTAGATGCAACCATGTCAAAATTCTTGTATGTTTAGGATCAACATGTCCCTGTCTAGTCTCACTCCCCTCGATAGCCACCACGTCTTTCGGACCTCCTACTCCTCAAAAAACTTAACTGGTCGACGAGGTGTAAGCTAGCTTAGCTTCCGGAGGCCTTCCATGCTTGAATGCCAATGACCTCCCTGGTGGTTTGTTTTGCCGTGGAATTGTGCCGATCGGCGTGGTTGAAGGCTGGAGGTGTCACCGATACCTCTGGTCTCAAGGAGATATGCCCTAGAGGCAAATAATAAATAGGTTTTATTGTCATGTCTCAATTAGTTCATAATAGTTTCATACTGTGCTATAACTGTATTAATACGAAACGTTAATACACGTGTGGTATATAAACAAACCAAGTCTCTAGTTACCTGTAGCGAATTAGTTCATTGGTCATGAGGATGATCTAGGGTTTTGAGATTATGGGCATTTATGCCAATTGACAATAAGGTCATGTCATTAGTTGAATGATGTGATAGACAAACAACCCAACAAGTTGTATCATAATGAGATCTAGTTACAAAGTTCAACATTAATGATAAACTGAGGAAATCTCGCAACCTAATCCTTAGACTATGAGATAATGCAAATTACCGTTCTGGAGGGAGCTTAGATGGTTATCAAGTATCATTCCGTGACTGGATGATCAAAAAGGTGCCACTCGGGTTTTCTAAAGGGGCACGTAGAGAAGTACATATCAAGACCATGATTTACCAATCCATGTAACAGATACATACATATGTGGCCATCTCGGTGACGTTGCATTAACGAAGCTTGCAAGCATGTGACTGGGTCACGTAATGCAACGACATGGGAACGAGGAAACAAGTTCATCGATAACAAGATCGAACGAAGGTATGGAGATACCGTAGATCAAATCTCGAGTGAACTAGGTATCAAGTGGCAAAGGAAATGGAAAACGACATTTACGGTTCAACCGACATTATCATCATGGAATGCACAAAGGTCATTATGGGCATCCCGGTCCCGCTATTGATCATTGATGGAGATCATGCCTGTGCCATTCCCAAGCCGTGGGAAAATACAGTTAAGGGTACGATGAGCTAGAGATCCTTTGTAAGTTGGAATCACCATATGAAAGAGAAAAAGAAACTGGAAAAGTTTCGTGAGAGAACCAGAATCGTTTCGGGAATGTTCCGAAGTCGTTCGGAGGAAATCGAAAGGGAACCGAAAGGTGTTTCGGGTCAAATCGGGTTTTGTAATATGTATTTACATATTAATTAATATTAAATATAATATTAAAATCTAATTTTAAGGGGTATACCACTAATGGGCCAAACTTCCTAGGAAAAAAGGGCCTATGAGGAAAAACCGAAGGAGGGAAGGGCCAAGGCCTAGCCGCCTCAAGGGGGCCCACTCGGCCAGCCTAGGGCTATGCAGGGGGTGGGGCCTACCCCTTGGTCGGCCGGCCCATGGAGCCCTAGGGCCCATGGCGCCTCCCTCCTCTCTCCCTTGTTTAGTCCCACATGGGAAACCCAAAGGGGAGGGCACACCCCCTCCGACTATATAAAGGGGTTCCCATGGGTGGGAATAAACACAACACAATAGAAATGTTCTCTAAGGCATTTTTCTTAGAGAATTCCCCCTCTCTCTACATAGTAGTCTCCACGCGTTGGCATGGTCCTAAGAAAGGATTGTTCACGTAAGAGACGGCACACCTGCAGCACGCCATTGCGCTGTAGGGATTCCAAGCCGGAGATCTACTTCCACACTCCCAACAAGGATCACGGAGTCGGAGGTCATCATCCTACACCATATGTGTACGAAACCATGAGGAGCCACACTTGGGGCACCTTGGATGTCGTGAGCCGGAGCTGCTGCACGATGAAGAAGGAGCAAGGGGTGACCTGCGAGGAGCATCACGACCTTGAGGTCGGCTACGAGTTCAACTACTTCAACCACGTTCCCCTCGGAACGTTAACCGCGTACGGTCTACAAGGGTATGTATTCTATACGCTCCGGTCGTTACTGTATTACTACATAGATAGAACTTGGGCGTTCGGAGGTTCCAACGTAGGAATTTTTTTGTTTTCTGCTACGAAACCATTCAGTGGTATCAAAGCCGATCTATGCGTAGGAGTGTTGTATGGCTAGTACGCACAAATATTGTGCAGGCATTGATCCCTTAGTTGTTACCCTCTAACATGTACTCCCTCCGTCCCAAAATATAAGGCGCCTAAGGATTAGTCAAAAGTCAAATCTTACTAACTTTGACCAAATATTTAGGGCAAAATATCTACATCTATAATATTGAATGGAAACACTAAGAAAATATAATTTATGGTGAATCTATCGATATTCATACATTATTGTAAATGTTTATATTTTTGTGTATAATCTTGGTCAAAGTTAGCAATGAATTTTGACTAATCCTTAGGCGCTTTATATTTTGGGACGGAGGGAGTACTTGTTTATATTGCGGTATTGTTTGATGAAGTGGCCCGGACCGACCTTATGCGTATTCGTACGCGAGACTGGTTCCATGCTCGACATACGGCTTGCTATGTATAAGTGGCTAGCGGGTGTCTGTCTCTCATTCAATAGTTGATATAACATTTACAACGAAGGACCCCGAAAGGGGTGTAGTAGAGACAACTGTTGGATCCATGTTGTGGTTGGAAAGTTCGTAGATTAGAAACGGTTCTATTGCGAAAGCCCTAACAACTACGTAAAACTTGCAAAGATGAATTAGAGGCTTCTAACTTTATTTTGCAGGAGGACTTGTGTTATGATATGGTATTGGTCATTACAAAGGTAAAGTAGTTTACTTTTATGTTACTAAGTAGTATAGTAATAGCCATCGTTCCGAGGGACGACCTGCTGGTGGCGTCGTGGACTTGGCGTCACACCAGGGCCAAGATGGAGATCATGCCAGAGCGCTTGATGGAGATCAAGGCGCAAGAAGAAGGACCATATCATACCACAATATACATGTGATGTTGATATTTGTTTTACATCTTATCGTATGCTAGTATTAGATACTCAACGGTAGTAGATAAGATTATCCCTAAATAATTCCAATGATAGTGTTCGCCTTGTGTGTGCACCACCAAGAAAGTTCTCCGTTATGAGGCATCCCACGATGATGGGGTGTCAAACATATCTGTATTCACATACAATGGGTGTAAGCCATGTTGCATAGCGAATACACACAAGTTAGATTTGGCGAGCCTATCATGTCGGACACGGGGCTCAGAACACAAGAGACCGAAAGGTCGAGCATGAGTCACATGGTTGATGTGATTGACATTGGAGAATATCTACCTTTGAAACTGCATCGCCGGCCATGACGATCGGGGGTGGTGTAGCGGATTGGGATCATGTGATCACTAAAATCGTCCCGGGGATGACAATTTTAGTGGGAGCTCAATTAGGATTGAACTCATATTATGAACTTAGTCTAGATGTCTATTTGCAAATATCTTGGTAGATCATGGCCTATCCCATTGAGGTCCTTTGTGACCATGGGAAATTTATTGCTCGATATGGAACTTAGCAAAATGGTCTAACTTCATAGATTAATACCCACGCCTGAGGGATATCCTCGTAAAAGGTGATCTTCTCTTCTTGATACAATGACCATTGGGACATAATCTGATGATTCCGCAATGTTTGCGTGTTCTCCGTAATCATCCAATAAGCCATTCTCCGTTTGATGGAGAGTTGGATTACAATCTTGTATTCTGCAAGATCAGGCACATAAAGTATGAGCCGTTGGATGAGTTTTCTTCCATGATGGATAAAAAGAGAATATTTGGAGAAACACTTAGCAATCTTGCATTAGAGTTATGAACTCTCAAAAGGGCTTGATTGTAATGGAGGTCATGAATGAAAAAGGGTATATGTTAGATATATAAAGTTATAAATGTAATTCTTGCAAAACTCGTTGCAGCTTACATAAGTATTGGATACTTGTCCCGTTTTGTGAAAACAGGATGATCTGCTTAAGAATTGCTGGAATTGAGGCAATGTGGCTTGATGCCGGTAAGAAAAATAGTTGATGTCCGACATCACCCCTTTCCTCAAAGGTTCATCATTTGGATTAGTGGACTTGAATATAATTTTGTAATCCTTATTTATGCGTCTTGCTTTTGGCGAGATGATTGTTCATATGAATAAGGTACAAGTCAGCTGTGCTATTCTTATGAATAATACCTTTATGGTCACATTACGATTATAAATGAGTTATTCTCATCACTATGTTAATAATAATAGTTTAAACAATTATAAAGGATTAGAATGCTAAAAGATATCCAAAGTTTAACGATGACATGTCACTATAGTTTAAGTCATTTTGGGTATTGCATGTTCTTCATTATAAATGAAGATCGGGGCTCTTAGATGCTTAATCTAGAGACTTTGCAAAACCATGCCTCGTTGGGCAGAATGACTAAAACTTCACATTCTGGTAAAACGGTGATATGCGAAGAAATGTTGAACTTTATACATAATGATGTATCGTATTTTCAACAAATAGTGGAAATCATTATTTACACTTCATGTTGACATTTATACATAATGATGTATCATATTTTCAACAAATAGTGGAAATCATTACATACTTTATTATGGATTTAAGTGAATATGAGCATTTACTTAATGAAACATAAGTTTGAAACTATTTTGAATTGTTCAAAAGATTTCAAAGTGAAGGAGGATATTGAATTAACAAGAATACAAAAGTCTATTTGATTTGATCAACATGACTAAAGTATTTATTTTAATTTTAGCATAAAAGGACATGTGAAAGAGGTTTCACAAATTATGATAATAGGGCAATTTCAAAGTGTATTGAAATGTCTAAATATCATAATTATTATGTATTATATACATATGGTATAATATTATCTCTTATCGGGGTTATAGTTATCATTTAGAGTTAGAGATCGAAATGAGCAAACACTCGGTTGACATACAAAGGAACATCTAAAGATTCGTGGAAACAACACCATAAGAGTTATGGCATGTTTGAGTTTGTAGAGGTTTTGATAATTCAAAATCGTGGCAAATAAACAAGTCTTTGTAGTGTATTCTTAGGAAACTATGAATACATGTTCCACAAGGGGAAAACCTGCTGTTGTCCAAATTTGATGTGACTTGATGAAGATACAGGTGCAAGAGAGTAAAAGATCAAAACGAGGTATTTGACCTTACCTCCTGATTGTTGAGTAGCGCAACAAAATTTGTTTTGTGAAACTGAACTCTACAAATAGACAAGAAACTAATGATAATGATCATAAAGTTTCAGTGAATACTTTTACTAAAAAATTAGGATTCAGCAATATATACTCTGCAAGTTCGTGGAAGTATATTATTGATTCACTTGTCATGTTTATGAACAAGACATACCTACGAATTACAAAGAAGCGTGATGGACCTAAGTGCGAGAAATGACTAGGAGTCATAAAATCCTATATTAAGTTACATTTAAGATTGCAAAGTAATATGTTACTTGATCTTATTAAGTAAAGAAGTTTACTTGATATTTCTGAATGACTTCAAAGTCATAAGATGGAAATGTAACTTAATGGAGACGTAAAGCTCGATTTGTCACAAAGTATGGACAAATTCAAGGAGTTGACTACAAATGTACTGATGCTTGAGTCTATTGGATTTACACCAGAAATATATGGATATTGAAGTCTGGTAAGTGGAATATCGATTTGATGGTGATCAAAGAATTTTGGAATGTCCAATATTATAGAGAGGACCTGCATTTGAGTGGGAGCTAAGTAGCTTGGCTAAATCTTAATATGTAGTTGATATATTTTGAGTGGGAGCTAAGTGAAATCCCTGGATCTCATATATGGATGCCATCTTTGAGTAGGAGCATAAAATCATTCTAAGATATGTGGACAACATATATGAATGATGTGATTGGTATTGATAACATTTAAGTTAGTAAATATGAATGAAGTTGAACAAGTTATTAAACAATGAGATCTATCGATATAGATTGGTAAGTTTAATAAACATCATAGTCGAATGCTTCCTGGACTTGATTCTGAAGATGTTCAGAATATCCTAGATAAGATTGTGAAGTAGTTCAAAATGGAACAAGGAAAAGAAAGAGGTTCTTACTTGTATGAAGCATTGAGTTAGTCTTAGTATTACAACCATGGTTAAAAGAAAGAAAGAGATGTGTTGCATCTCCTATGCCTCAGTCATAGGTTCTTCCATACAACCATATTGTATACTCGATGTAATGTGACCCGAGGTTCTGGTTGGAAGGACAAGATCTTAACTGTAAGAACATGTCTTTAAGTGATTCTTGAGTTAATCACCGAACTAGAATTAATTTTTTCCTTAAGTGGCAAGAAGCAAAGTAAGGCGCATAGTTGCATTTCATGCACTAGTATCTACATAGATATAAAAGTATAAGGGATCCATCTGACGTGATGTATATTGTTGTGGCGGGACTAGTTTGTCTTTATGTAGAGGGTGTGTCCTAGGACACATTGCCCATGAGAAAGCTTGTTGTGGCTGATCTAACGTCATTGTTGGCTCCTGGATACAGACCTCACTCTGTTGCCATAACTACATGTATACATACAAAGGAGTGCGAAGTGTGTTTCAAAGTTTACATGACAACAGTGAAAGTGATCGTCACGGTAAATACTAGAAACAAAGTCTCACTTTTTCACCAAAAGAATACTTCAACACATTGTGACATAATGGTATGAATGTCAAAGTTAGGAAGACATTAACGATTTGCAAAGACATAATGATCTGGTAAAACAGAACAAGGACAAGACGTTTTCCATAAGCATGCATGATCAATAAATGCTGATGTGATATGGTTTATGATGAGTAAAATGCGAGCTAGATTATTTGTACTCTAGTGAGAGTTGGAGACTGAAGGAGATATGCCCTAGAGGCAAATAATAAATAGGTTTTATTGTCATATCTCAATTAGTTCATAATAGTTTCATACTGTGCTATAATTTTATTAATACGAAATATTAATACACGTGTGGTATGTAAACAAACTAAGTCTATAGTTACCTCTAGCGAACTAGTTCATTGGTCATGAGGATGATCTAGGGTTTCGAGATCATGGGCATTTATGTTAATTGATAATGAGGTCATGTCATTAATTGAATGTTGTGATAGACAAACAGCCCAACAAGTTGTATCATAATGAGATCTAGTTACAAAGTTCACCATTAATGATAAACTGAGGAAATCTCGCAACCTAATCCTTAGACTGTGAGATAATGCAAATCAGCGTTCTGGAGAGAGCTTAGATGGTTATCAAGTATCATTCCGTGACTGGATGATCAAAAAGGTGCCACTCAGGTTTTCCTAAGGGGCGCGTAGAGGAGTACATATCATGACTAGGATTTGCCAATCCATATAACAGATAGATACATATGTGGACATCTAGGTGAGGTTGCATTAACAAAGCTTGCAAGCATGTGACTGGGTCACGGAATGCAACGACATGGGAACGAGGAAACAAGTTCATCGGTAACAAGATCGAACGAAGGTATGGAGATACCGTAGATCAAATCTCAGGTGAACTAGGTATCAAGTGGCAAAGGGAATGGGAAACAACATTTACGGTTCAAACGACATTATTATCATGGAATGCATAGGGGTCATTATGGGCATCCCGGTCCCGCTATTGATCATTGATGGAGATCATGTATGTCCTAGAGATCTACTTCTGCACTCCCGGCAGGGATCAAGGAGTCGGAGGTCGTCATCGTACACCGTATGTGTATGAAACCATGAGGGTCCACACTTGGGGCACCTTGGATGTCGTGAGCCGGAGCTGCTATACGATGAAGATGGAGCAAGGGGTGACCTTCGAGGATCATCGTGACCTTGAGGTCGACTACGAGTTCGACTACTTCAACCACGTTCCCCTTGGAACGTTAACCGCGTATGGTCTACAAGGGTATGTATTTTATACGCTCCGGTCGTTACTACATTAATACATAGATAGATCTCGGACGTTAGGAGGTTCCAATGTAGGAATTTTTTGTTTTCTGCTACAGAACCATTCATGGTCAAGTTGGCTCATCCTTGCCCTTCGATCCCCATGGCCACAATGCTGCCCGTCCTTGCATTAGCAATGATATACATTGTTAGCATGCATGTTTAACTTGTATTTATAGTTTGGATCTATTGTAAGCACAATTAGCAAGAAATATTGTTAGGACAAGTGTGTTCGGTTTTTATATTATCATTATCTTGGGTGTGTTAGACTATTTTAACATGTTCGACCCGATCAATGATTTATATCTAATATATTTATAGGCTTGATGTACAAATGTGTTAGATATATTTTATTATGTATGCCCAAATGGTCTTGCTAGATATTGTGGATGACATAATGTGTTAGAATAATTTACATCTTGACATTAATATTTACAAGTTTATGTGTTCACTTATGTGGTAGAGGTCAATGGGTTAGACCGAATACATGTGTTACATCTTGATATTACTAGTTTTTGTTATATGTTTCAAATATTTAACTCTACCTAACATCTTATAATATAGAACTTATTTTGGTGACATTGTATAAAAGGATATAGATATCAATTTTACATTATGTTACTTAGGTGACAAAAATGTGACCAAGAGGGAATGTGTGCTAGGTAGTGTGTCTTAATTTCTCGGTCCTCGATCCTGGAGGAGGCATTTGTCCGCCTTGAACTGAGTTGCTTGAATGTTATCTTGCTTTTTGCGTCTCCGTGAATTTGACGGTTCCTGAGAAGTCACTAGTACAAACGCGTTACTTAGAGATGGTTATAGCCCATAGGCCTCAACTGATTTCTCGTTCTGGCTCAAGTGCATAGTCTCTAAGAGCGCACCAACCTAAGCTGGTCTTTCGTTTCGGCTCTAAGATAGATGACCTTAGATGGTGCACAAAATATAAACGCCTCTATGATGTACAACCTAGAGAAGGCTATTAGTATTGACTGCTTGCAAGAAATCGTCACCCACAGATGGCTTCTAGTAGGGACAGTCTCCAATAGTAAGTGTCAACACCCGGATTTTTAATCCCAGATGCCTATTATGCCATACCTCGCTATCCCAGGAGTACCATTTTTGTGAGACATAATAGATTGATATCATAGTACATCATCCATTACAAACCATAATAAGGTTTTACACAAATAAAGGATCTCATGATCCAGTCTTAATACAAATCAAGCAGTGGAAATTAAACGCAGTAGTGGGCTCCATCTTCAAGCTCACAGGCAATGTTGACGATGGGAGATGATCCTAGTTGTTATAGACTTCCTGTTGTCCATCATCCTAGTAGTCCTCCTTATCGTCTGGCCATGGGAATAGCCAGTGACAAAGCCATGAGTACTCTTTAAGTACTCGCAAACTATCACTAACAAGTAAGGTAGTTCTAATAGGAATCTTAAGCTCTAGTTTTATTTGTAAAAAGGTAGGTTTATCTAAACTGAGTTTAGAAGTAAAGAAAACTAAGTTAATGTTCTAAATCACTTAAGTGGGAACCTAGTTTTCATGTCCACCACCCTATTGTGGTCAAGTCAAAGTCATCGTTCAATTCACAAGTCATTTTGAAAACATCTGACGACAGAACAGTATGGCCACTCGAACTGTCCATGACCACGGACGTGGCTATTCGAATAGTTTGACGCTCTGCAGAGGTGGTACACTTTCACCACAAAGTTCGATACATCCATCAGGGATAACCCTGAATCATCATACTTAGTATGCGGATAATCAATCATAACCTTTCAATTACACACTCTAATATAGGCACCTTCCCTATGAGCTTGGCCTCCCAGCCATGGCCATCTGCCATCCTGGGCACTGCATAGGTGGACATTCATCACGAGGTAGCCTCATCTCAACCTCTTCCGCAAGGGAACCCATACTAAGGCATATAAACTTCCGGCTAAGCCCTACCCAATTCAGGTATTGTGGTTGTACGGTAAAGTTGGAATGGTATCGCATCCGAACCCAACCATCAGTTTTTATAATAGGGCTAAGGCTCATGCTTCAACATTTTCATCATCAAATCTTTTTGTGTCCATAACACATGTCAAAACATCTCAATAGAATGAATCCTCATTCTAAGGTTTTCATAATCCTTTTCACCAAGTATTCCCATCTAAAGTGATCAACTTTTATACTTATCACTAGCCACTAAAGTTGAGGGTGTTCACTAATGAGGGGTGCTAATCTGCACTCTCATGCCATGGAATGACATCTAAGTATAACTACTTAGGCCTAGTTTTATACTCTTTATGGTGTCTATACTATTTTTCTAACACTCACAAAGCACTAACTAAAAGTAAAGAACTTTAGTAAAGTAAAAATAATAAAGCTTGCAAGAAAAACTTGGGATTTGGTATAATCAAAGTTGTATAACCAAAGCATGCCTAATGCATCTTGCTTAGGTTATCTTGCAAGGGTTAACTTGCATAGGCATAATACTTGCAAGTATTATCTTGCCTTGAGTATTGTAGTGGTTGAAGTTTTCTTCTTCTTCTTCTTCTTCTTCTTCTTGGTAGTACTCCTCCTCCTCGTATCCCGGGTCGATACTATCGTCTATAAATGAATACGGGGTACACAATCACCAAACAATACTTGCTTATTTCTATTTAGCACACTAAGGTTCACACTTGATGATCTAGCATCATCACAATCATCTCATCAAATAATGGCTTAATTTTATTTATCTTATTTTCGAAAAGTAATTTCTACTCATTGAAAAAATAATTAAGATTTAATATTCTCCAATTAAAATATGGGATCATGTTGACACATGTCATCACCACATATTGTAATACATGGTAATGTGATTTAAAGTGTTGATCATATTTTATAAAGTTTAAGATTATCATTTAATAGATTTAAAATGACTAGAAATGCCTATATAGCATTATTTTGGTACTAGTCCAGTGTCACTGCATGCAAACCTAAATATTTTTACATATTCGGATAGATCTTGTCAAATGTGATTTTTGAGAGTTGGAATCAACTCAAAAGCATTTATGGTGGATTTTTGAAAAATGTTTGAAGTTGAAAAGGTCTCTGTCTTGTTATTTTTACTATAGGTGATCTATAATTTCAAATGGTTTGAATCCAACGGGCTTGGATAGATAATTTAAATATCTTTCTAACAAAATTGGAATCATACAATTTGGTTCAGTGAATCTCTTTGAATTTATTTTTGAATCTACTGTTAGAATGTGGTTTTAACTAAATTGGAAAATACTAATTTGAATTCTCAGGCCTGCGCGGGAAACTAACTAGGCCGGCCCAATCTGCACAGCGTAGTGCAGCGGGCTACTGACAGCAGGGTCCCACTAGTTAGCAACTTAGTCTAACCAAAATGGTATCTTTGAATCTAGGGCCTACGATTAAAAGACGACCCAACGGCTGTAGTTCATCGTCGACGACGAACAGCTCTGGCGAGGTTTAAAACCTAACACGGCGGTGGGGGTACATGTGGGCGCACCTAGTCTCCAGCTAGGGTCGGCGATGGGGGCGAACGACGTGGTCGACGACGGCGGTTCGAACGGTGGTCGCGACAACTCGTGGGGCGGCTTCAATCGATGGCGCCATTCTCCTTCTGCAGCGGCGGGCTCCGGCCAAATTCCGGCGGAGCGATGCTCACCTTGCTCCGGGGATAAGTGTGGGAGGGTCGGTGAGGAGTAGGTAGTGAGGTGGTGTGGAGAATTGAGGCGGAGAGGGCCTCTATTTATACACCGACGAGGGGACCGAGCGGGATGGGTTAGCGTCTCCGGCAAGGGCGGTACATCGTGCTATCGGCGTGGCTGTGGGTAGGGGCGGTGCGGTGTTCCCTGGCGGTCATCACGAGCATAATGGCACGGCATGGGGCGGTCTAGGTTGGTCGGGCACGTGCGACGCTCTGCGTGTAACCGTCGGTGTTCGAGACGGCGCACGGGAGCTACGGGTCCCACGATAGTGAACGGGGGTGTCTGGGAGCTAGCTGTGGTCATGGCGAGTTAGTGCACGCGAGGTGAGAGCGAGGCACGGCGCGGGCGAGCTGGTCAGGTGCGGCGCTCTGGCGTTCTCTCGGCACGGCGCATAGACACTGGGCGCGGTGCTGCACAGGTGGTCCAGGGCTCTCCTGCGGTCGAGGGCTGGACACGGGGTGGCGATGGACGGTCGCCTGTCTGCTGCGTGTCGTGGGAGAGGGCGGCGTGGTCTCTGCCGCTCTGTCCATGCTCGACCGGTGAGTGTGGCTTCGGGCGGCGGCGCACTAGTGCAAAACGGCCAAGGAGGAGCGTGTCTGGTGCTGCTAGAGACTAGGGACACTAGGGGAGTGTAATGGGGGCATTTGGTCGAGTGATCAATGTCCCAAACAGTGAAGTTAGGCAGGTTTTGATTTTTGTCTGCAAGGTGTTTAATTAAATGGCCGAAAGAACTTATGTTTGAAAATTTTGAATGAAATTTGGTGAGTGTTTGGATCTTAAGCTTGAGTGTCTATGGTTGCCGGGAAAAGTCTAGTGGAATTGATTTAGTTGGTTTTTGCAACATGGTGATCTTACCATATGAACTTGATTCAAATTTCAACTGTCCTTTAAATAGATTTGAAAATTGTTTCTGTGGGTATGTAAGGTGGGCCTTGGTTCACTTTTACTTGGTCTAGCAAGGGGTGAAAATAAGTGGAATTGTTTCTGTTAGAAATTCTTTTCTAGGAACACTCAAAGTGGCCTAGTGGTTAACTTTGGTCAAAATGACCATTTGATCTTTTTATTCATATTTGATTTCTTTTTCTTTTTATTTAGTTTGTAATTGGCCTACATGATGTAGTATTCATCTTTAAACCATTTCTTATTGTTTATAGCAATCAAACATGGCAATTTCACTCAATTATACACTAATGCAAATCACACATGCATTCATATAGATTTTTGGAATAAAAGTTTTTGTTAACCCAAAAATTGGGTGATTATAACTTTATAATCTTGATTAACATTTTTGGGGTGTTACAAACCTTCCCTCCTGAAACAAAATCTCGTCCCGAGATTTAAGAAAAACTAGGAACTAAAGAGATTTGGAAACTCAGTCCTAATGTAATCTTCTCGCTCCCAAGTGGCTTCTTCTTCAGTATGGTTGCTCCATTGGATCTTGAGAAACTTGATACTTCTAGTCCTGGTGGTTCTGAAGGCTTCTTCCAAAATACGAATGGGCACTTCCCGATACGTCAGATCCTTGTTGATATCTATGGCTCGGTGATCAATGTTGTTGAATACTTCTGTCTTCTCCGAAACTTCTAAGCATTTGCGAAGTAACGAGATATGGAACACATCATGGATGGTTGACGTCTCCTCTAGCAGTTCCAGTTGATATGATACTTCTCCTCGGCGATTCAAAATCTTGAAGGGTCCAATATATCTGGGGGCTAACTTTCCTTTCAGTTGAAAACGATGTATTCCCTTCAAGGGTGATACTTTGAGATACACAAAATCTCCGACATTGAAGGTCAAGTCTCGACGTCTCTTGTCAGCATAACTCTTCTATCTGGATTGGGCGGTCTTGAGGTCTTCACGGACTTTGTGAACCTTCTCTTCGGCTTTTCGTAGGATGCCGGATCCGAAAATCCGACTCTCTCCTACTTGCGACCAATTCAAGGGGGTACGACACTTCCTTCCATACAGAAATTCAAATGGGGCCAATTGCAACCTGGCTTGATAAATGTTGTTGTATGAGAATTCTGCGAAAGGCAAATAATCTTCCCATTTTGATCCATATTCTAATACACAAGCTCTCAACATATCTTCTAAGATTTGGTTGACTCTTTCAGTTTGTCCATCGGTCTGCGGGTGATAAGTTGTGCTGAAGTTCAGCTTGGTTCCTAATCCTTCTTGGACTTTCTACCAAAATATCGAGGTAAACTGGGTTCCTCAATCCGGCACTATGGTCTAGGGGGTTCCATGCAAACTGACAATTCTAGCAATGTACAACTCTGCTAGCTTCGAACTCTGGTAGGTAGTCTCGACAGGGATAAAATGGGCTACCTTGGACAGTCTATCCACTATGACCCAAATAGAGTTATTTCCCCCACTAGAAGTAGGCAAACCGGTGATGAAATCCATTCCGACAGAACCCCATTTCCATTCTGGAATCTGCAATGGTTGCAAAAGTCCCGCGGGTCGCTGATCTTCCGCTTTGACTCTCTGACAGATATCACACTTCGCTATGTAGCTTCCGATTTCTCTCTTCATCTTGTGCCACCAAAATTGCTCTTTCAAATCCTGATACATCTTTGTTCCTTCGGGATGGATAGAATAAAGACTATCATGAGCTTCTTGCATGATAACTTGCTTCAGCTCGGAATCTGCTGGCACACAGATACGTCCTTTATACCACAAAACTCCTTCTTCATCTTCGGTGAATCTGGGTACCTTCCCTGTACCAATATGACGCTTGATTCCGTCGATACTTGCATTTCCTTTCCGTGCCTCCTTGATCTGACTGATCAAAGTGGGTTGAAGTTCAATGCTAGCTAAAAATCCTTTGCTAACTAGCTCCGTTCTAAACTGCTCCAACTCTTCATGCAAACTTGGCTAGGCTTCTTTTATCATGGTGTTTAATCTACACAGCAATCTGCTAAGAGCATCCGCTACCACATTGGCTTTGCCGGGGTGATAGTGAATGTCAAGATCATAATCCTTGATTAACTCTATCCATCTCCTTTGCCTCATATTCAGCTCCTTCTGGGTGAAAATATACTTCAGGATCTTGTGATCCGAATAAATCTCACATCGGTTACCCATAAGGTAATGACGCCATGTATTCAAGGCTAAAACTATGGCTGCTAGTTCAAGGTCATGGGTAGGGTAGTTTTGATCAAGCTGCTTCAGTTGTCTAGATAGATATGCTATGACTTTGCCTTCTTGCATCAACACACATCCGAGACCAATCTTGGATGCATCACAATATACGTCAAAAGGCTTCTTGATATCTAGCATAATCAGAATTGGGGCTGAAATCAATCTCTTCTTGAGCTCTTGAAAACTTGCTTCACATTTGTCCGTCCATTCAAACTTCTTATCTTTCTTCAACAGTTGGGTTATTGTTCTTGCGATGCTCGAAAATCCTTCAACGAACTTGCGGTAATATCCCGCTATTCCGAGAAATGCACGGACTTGGGTTTGAGTGGTTGGGGCTTTCCATTCTTCAACATCTTTGATCTTGGTGGGATCGACAGCGACTCCTCGTGCCGACACAATATGTCCTAGGAATCCTACTTCCTTCAACCAGAACTCACACTTTCTAAACTTGGCATACAACTAACGTTCTCTAAGGGTTTCAAGGATGGTTCTCAGATGTAGCTCATGGTCTTCTTCTGACTTGGAATAGATCAGAATATCATCAATGAAAACAACGACAAACTTATCCAGGAAGTTCATAAAAATCTTATTCATGAGATTCATGAAATAAGGGGGGGGCATTGGTTAATCCAAAATACATGACCGTATACTCATACAATCCATATCTGGTGGTAAAGGCGGTCTTTGGAATATCCGTTGCACGAGTCTTGAGTTGATGATAACCAGTTCTAAGATCAATCTTAGAAAACACTCTGGCACCAGTCAAATGGTCAAACAGATCCTCTATCTTTAGCAGTGGGTACTTATTCTTGATGGTGACATCATTCAACTTCCGGAAATCCGTGCACAAACGGTTACCTCCATCTTTCTTATCCACAAATAAAACAGGTGATCTCCATGGTGATGCGCTTGGTTGAATAAGACCTTTCTCAAGCATAGCATCAAGTTGCTTCTTTAGCTCCACTAATTCAGATGGGTTCATATTATAAGGTCTCTGAGCTATGGGTCTAGTTCCAGGAATTAGTTCAATGATGAACTCGATATCCTGATCTAGGGGATGACGGGCAATTCATCTGGGAATACGTCGAAGTATTCACAGTCTACTCTGACTTGGTCTATGGTTGGTTGGGCTAGACTCTTGTTGCATTTGAATTGACGGGGCAAGGTTTCAGATACATGCTCTACTGATACTCCAGAACTACTGGTCATGGTTATGGCTTTCTTGGCACAGTCGATTAATCCCTTATGTTTCGACATCCAATCCATTCCTAGTACTACTTCCAAACCTTTGGTTCCAAGTACTATTAGATTGGCATAAAAATCTATTCCATGGATTCTAATAGGTACAGCCTTGCAAATTTTTCTAGGTTTGGTGGTTGAACCAGGTATTTGAACTATCATAACATGCTTCAATTTTGTTGGTTGAATCTTACTAGTGTATGCAAATTATTCTATAACAAACGAGTGCGATGCTCCAGAATCAAACACCACTCTTGCAAGTACTGAGTTAACAGAAAACATCCCCATCACGAAACCGGGCGCTTCCTGAGCTTCCTCAGCATTCATGTGGAACAGACGGCCGTTGCGGTTGAGCGAGTTCCCTGGGGCAAATCTCCTTCCAGGCTGAACACGGCGTTGTTGCTGAGCGGGTGCATTCACATTGATGGCTGCTGCAAGCTTCTTGGGGCACTCGTTGGAGTAGTGACCCTTGACTCCACATTCAAAGCAAGTAATATGTGACTTGTCTTTTGCTGCAACGGGCACATCATTGCTTCCAGTCCTTGGGGCAGTATTGTTGTTGTTGTTGTTGTTGCTGGACTTGGGCGGTGCATGGTTGAAGTTATTGGAGTTGCCGGGGTTGTTGTTGTGGTTTCCTCCAGACTTCAAGATTCCTCTGCTACGATTGGGATAGCTTGGACGGGACATCGGGTGTGTTGTTTCTTGGGGCATATCCTGTAGACGGGTTGGGGCGATACTTTTGGGTATTGTGGTATCCAGTCTGGTGCATCATCCTGCGCTTGCGATTGTCATTGGCTTGGTTTATCTTCCCTTCCATCTGAATGGCAGAGTCTAGTAGCTCTTCTAGATCTGCAAAACGGATGTTGACTAACATAGTCTGCATCTCATCATGCAATCCATTTAGGAACCTTTCCTTCTTCTTTGCTTCAGTGTTAATCTCATCAGGGGCATATCTAGCTAGCGCAGAAATTTGTTATGGTACTCAACTACCGTCATCCTTCCTTGCTTCAGTTCCCTGAATTCATCCCTCATCCTGGTGACCAAACCTTGGGGCACATGGGTGTGGCTGAACTTGATCTTGAATGCTTCCCAAGTCATCATCTGACCGTCGTTCATGGTACAGGTGCTATTCCATCAGGCTCTTGCATCTCCTGCCAGATAATGGGTGGCAAACAGTACTTTCTCATTGGCTTCGACTCCTGTGACCTCCAGATTGTTCTCCATGGTTTGCAGCCAGTCATCGGCATCTAAGGGATCCTCAGACTTACTAAAGATAGGTGGGTTGGTATTCTGAAAGTTCTGAAGCTTGGATCCATGGGGATCCTGGTTTCCGTGAGCTTGATTATTATGGGCCATATGAGCTATCTGTTGGAGAGTGGCTAGGTTGGCTTGGCGTTCGGCTCTACTAGCTTCATGGTCAGAAACTAGCATTTGCAGAATCTGTAGCATTGGGTCCTAAGATGAGCTGCTTCCTCTAGGATTTCCATGAGTCATCTGAAGATTGAGATAGATAATGAGATAAGAGGGAAATTTCTAAGGTTCATGGTTTTGTTTCAAACGCTTTAAACTTTGAGTTTGACTAAGGTCCTTCAAACTAACAACTGCCTCTCATTCATTCATTCAAAGCACACCATACAAACACACACAACAACACGAATAGAAAACAAATGGTTTTAAGAACCATTCTGTGAAACTACGATACAATGGGACCGGTACAACTCATTCCTACGGTAGTGATCAAGTGCGTATAATCATCATAAATGAAGTCGTAATCATCATCATCAATGTGGAACTCCATGGCATCATCCTCAAGATAGTCGTTGTCATCACTGAGGTAAGAGTAAAGATCTCCCTGGATATCTTCACCTTCCTCCTCCTCCTTTGCTTCAAGCTAGACTTCCTGTTCATGGATGGTCTTCTCGAGAGCGGCCACCTTCTTGCGAAGACGATCGATGTTGCGATCCTTCTTGTCGCGCTGACGACGAAGTGATTGGCGCTCCTTGGCGAGAATGGCGAGGGTCTGGTCCTTCTTGACTACAATGGCATGGTTGTGGTTGGCGTAGGCACGGGCGTTGTCCAATTCCTTTTACCTATCATACAACATGAAGTCAAGATTGTCCACCTGGTGCTTAAGCTCCGGGTGTCCTGGCATCTCCAAAGGCATTCCCATAGAATCACGCCTTGTGAAGTGAGGAAAGCAAGTTCCCTGGATCAGGTTGATGTTTTGCCCACACAGACGGGCAAGAGCTTCATGCATAGCCCTAGCTAATCCATCTAGCTAGTTGTTCTCACGCAAAGTGAACTGGATCTTCTTAGAAGTGGGTGCTTCCATCTTGCCTCTAAGATCTGCAACTATCAGCCATTGTAGATCTTCTCCTATGTGATCGTTGAGTTGTGCCCTGAAGAATTCCGGGTGCGGGCGCTCAAGATACTCTGACAGTGCATCTAGATCCCTCTCAAAGATCAGTGGGCCTCCGTTGCCCAACTGGTAGAACTTGCAATACTGGACTTCCATCTATAAGAATTTAGGGTGAGTAAGTTAGTTAGGTGATCAACTGTGTCAATTTTTAGGTAGGAATGTAAGAATTTTGTAGGAACATGATTTTTTTTGAAAGAATCACAAGGATAAGAGTGGGAATAGGTTTTCATAAATACTCACTTCTTTTGTTTTGAAACTAAGTTTTTTGTTCGGATGTCCATTCTAACTAGGGTCTCCTATGGTCAGGATGGCTCTGAAACCAACTTTCCAACACCCGTATTTTTAATCCCAGATGCCTGTTATGCCATACCTCGCAATCCCAGGAGTACCATTTTTGCAAGACATAACAAATTGATATCACAGTACATCATCCATTACAAACCATAATAAGGTTTTACACAAATAAAGGATCTCATGATCCAGTCTTAATACAAATCAAGCAGCGGAAATTAAACGTAGTAGTGGGCTCCATCTTTAGGGTCACAGGCAATGCTGACAATGGGAGATGATCCTAGTTGTCGTAGACTTCCTTTTGTCCATCATCCTGGTAGTCCTCCTCATAGTCTGGCCACGGGAATAGCCAGGGACAAAGCAATGAGTACTCTTTAAGTACTCGTAAACTATCACTAACAAGTAAGGTAGTTCTAATAGGATTCTTAAGCTCTTGTTTTATTTGCAAAAAGCCAGGTTTACCTAAACTAAGTTTAGAAGTAAAGAAAACTAAGTTAATGTTCTAAATCACTTAAGTGGGAAGATAGTTTTCATGTCCACCACCCTGTTATGGTCAAGTCAAAGTCATCATTCAATTCACAAGTCATTTTGGAACCATCTGATGACGGAACAGTATGGCCACTCCAACTGTCCATGACCACGGACACGGCTATTCGAATAGTTTGACACTATGCAGAGATGGTACACTTTCACCACAAAATTTGATACATCTGTCAGGGATAACCCTGAATCATCATACTTAGTATGCGGATAATCAATCATAAACTTTCAATTACACACTCTAGTATAGGAACCTCCCCTATGAGCTTGGCCTCCTAGCCATGGCCATCTGCTATCCTGAGCACTACATAGGTGTACATTCATCATGAGGTAGCCTCAGCTCAACCTTCTTCCGCGAGGGAACCCATACTAAGGCATATAAACTTCCGGCTAAGCCCTACCCAATTTAGGTATTGTGGTTGTATGGTAAAGTTGGAATGGTATCGCATCCAAACCCAACCATCAGTTTTGTAATAGGGCTAAGGCTCATGCCTCAACATTTTCATCATCAAATCTTTTTGTGTCCATAACACATGTCAAAACATCTCAATAGAATGAATCCTCATTCTAAGGTTTTCATAATCCTTTTCACCAAGTATTCCCATCTAAAGTGATCAACTTTTATACTTAGCACTAGCCACTAAAGTTGAGGGTGTTCACTAATGAGGGGTGCTAATCTCCACTCTCATGCCATGGAATGACATCTAAGTATAACTACTTAGGCCTAGTTTTATACTCTTTATGGTGTCTATACTATTTTTCCAACACTCACAAAGCACTAACTAAAAGTAAAGAACTTTAGTAAAGTAAAAAGAATAAAGCTTGCAAGAAAAACTTGGGATTTGGTATAATCAAAGTTGTATAACCAAAGCATGCCTAATGCATCTTGCTTAGGTTATCTTGCAAGGGTTAACTTGCATAGGCATAATACTTGCAAGTGTTAGCTTGCCTTGAGTATTGTAGTGGCGAGTTAGTGCACGCGAGGTGAGAACGAGGCACGACGCGGGCGAACTGGTCGGGTGCGGCGCTCTGCCATGCTCTCGGCACAGCGCAGAGACACTGGGCGCGCTGCTGATAGGGTGGTCCAGGGCTCTCCTACGGTCGAGGGCTGGACAGGAGGTGGCGGTGGACGACTGCATGTCTGCTACGCGTCGTGGGAGAGGGCGGCATGGTCTCTGGCGCTCTATCCATGGTCGGCCGGCGAGTGTGGCTTCGGGCGGCGGCGCACTAGTGCAAAATAACCAAGGGGGAGCGTGTCTGGTGCTGCTAGAGACTGGGGGAGACAGGGGAGTGTAATGGGGGCATTTGGTCGAGTGATCAATGTCCCAAACAGTGAAGTTAGGCAGGTTTTGATTTTTTCTGCAAGGTGTATGATTAAATGGCCGAAAGAACTTAAGTTTGAAAATTTTGAATGAAATTTAGTGAGTGTTTGGACCTTAAGCTTGAGTGTCTATGGTTGCTAGGAAAAGTCAAGTGGAATTGATTTAGTTGGTTTTTGCAAAATGGTGATCTTAGCATATGAACTTGATTCAAATTTGAAATGTCCTTTAAATAGATTTGAAAATTGTTTCTATGGGTGTGTAAGGTGGGCCTTGGTTCACTTTTACTTGGTCTAGCAAGGGGTGAAAAGAAGTGGAATTGTTTCTGTTAGAAATTCTTTTCTAGGAACACTCAAAGTGGCCTAGTGGTTAACTTTGGTCAATATGACCATTTGATCTTTTTATTCATATGTCATTTCTTTTTCTTTTGATTTAGTTTGTAATTGGCCTAGATGATGTAGTATTCATCTTTAAACCATTTCTTATCATTTGTAGCAATCAAACATGGCAATTTCACTCAATCATACACTAATGCAAATCACACATGCATTCGTATAGATTTTTGGAATAAAAGTTTTTGTTAACCCTAAAATTGGGTGATTAGAACTTGATAATCTTGATTAACATTTTTGGGGTGTTATAGTAAGTCACCCAGAATCGGATTAAAATCAAGACCATCTCTAGAACAAGGACGCCTCAAAGCGGTGGTTATTCATGGTTGCCTCCAACAATATGTAACTTGAGGTGGCTGGTTAAAGTGACCATCTGTAGTATGTATAAACCCTTTTAAATAGTACATAACATTCTAATTCAAACTCAATCATAGCAGACATGACATATAATCATGGTTCAATAGCCAGAAAATGGATAGACAGATTAATTCAAGTACTTAGCGGCCAGCCAAAAGAAGACCATTATATTAACAATTAATCTTAGCCTGATAGTTGGGGAAATCCATACATATTTATCCATTACTTTATGGCAGTACATAAAAAGTGGAGTCCATACGTCAAACAAGCATAATTAGTACTCTCTAACAACCAGCATTGCATTTATAATGGGTCACCCGGTGGAAGTTGCTCAACCAGAATACGTACCTCTCCATTATCTTTTTCATCAAAGCAAAAAAGGGTAATGTTATGTTGCATTTATAATGGTAATGTACCCATCCAGTTGTCAAGATTGTATTTGACCCAGCTTCCATCTTCATCCTAACCATCTTTGGCTTCTTGCTATTTATTTGCCAAACATGGACATCAATAGGTTCATCCAGGCAATTATTTAGGTATTTTCTTGTGACCTCAGCTCCAAATGTGAGCGAAAGTACAAATGATTGAAGAATTAGCATGCTTGTGATTACTGTAAGTAATTAAATATCATAGGCTAGCTTGTTGATCACTATTCAAGAATATATCATCTTATCAGCTTGCACTTCTTTCCCATGATAGATGCATAGGGCAACATATAGACATAGTACTTGACTTTTGGTGGGAATTTGGGATCACACCGTTCTAAAAGGAAGTCTACATGAATTTGTTTCAGATTCATGTCGTTTCCAAAAAGGATCTGCTTATCAAAATCAGTGCCCCTTGTGTTGTGGCCTTGATGCAACAATACATCAAAATTTCAATGCAGTGGAATATTCATATCTACCTCTAAACATATACAAAATAGATAACTAGAATTTTGATGTTCTTTGATACATCTAAACTCAAGCCTCTCAGTGGGCTCTTCATTTGATGACTGGAATTCAAAACGACCAAAGCTAATGGCAACTTTGTCATCACTAGAGAGCATTAGTGCATCATCACTACAAGTTTCTATCTATTAAATAGATACATACATTAATCATATTAATACAATCAAATGTATGATTCAGTTAGACTAAAAACAGAAATACATTTCTTGTTATCGTACATTAATTATATTCATATGTAAACAATTTGAGTACATATACATCTAAGCTAATAAAAAGCACACACAATTTCTATAATTTGAAATTTATTGAATAAACAAGATGCAATTAGACTAATGAAGTGACAGTTAAATCTATATTGCTAGAAGGGCAATGAACAATGAAGATCAATAAAGAATTGCAGATTTTGAGATGTATACAAGGGGAAAAGAGGTGGGATAGATAGAGGCCCACTGGGGGAGACTCTCCCGATGCCGTCATCGGGTCTCTGTAGCTCGGAAACCCTGAACCTTAAATTCTAGAAACAAAGTGGAAAATTTCATGTAAAAAATTCTAAATCAAATATCTATATTAGGGTTTTGGGGGCTTGATTTTTATGCATACATACCTGGATGACGAAGGGGTTCTCAGAGGCAAGAAAGAGCATCCTCACCACAAGGGACCAAAGGTAGAGTAGATGAGAGGTAGGGGACCAGAGGCAGCGGTGGTGGAGGGCGGCGGCAGCGGAAGCGGTGGATAGTGGGGGTCTAGGCGGGCGGAGAAGGAAATATGTGGCACAAATCTAAAATATTTGTCCAAATATTTTCAATATTTTCTGCCAAGTACTACCCTCAGACAGCTTCAAAGGAAAAACGTCTCTAAGAACCTCATTTGTCCAAATATTTTATATTTTGCTATCAAGTACTTTCCTCAGACGGCTAGAAATTACAACCGTCTTGAATACATGTTTCTTACATGCCTATGTCAACAATATTCAAATTCCTTTTGAAATTTGAAAATGTTTCATTTCTACAAAACTTTATTCATTTGAATTATAGGTTATATTTACACAAAGGAAGTAGAGGGAGAAGAGGCGCATTATAGGTCGAAAGATTTGGAAGATGAGATCAGTGGCCTAGAACACTTGTCATACAATAAATAACTAACATTAATTTTGTCCAAAACTTAGAGATGAAACTATCTATAGCTCAACTAGCAACAAGTTGGTTCAGATAATCTAGCAAACAATATTATTAAGGTCACATGGCGTACTCCTTCGAGTCTGAGTCTGACGGTGACTCTGAGTCTGATGGCGATGCCAAACCATTGATGATGTGGATGACGAACATCATGTGTAGGTGCCTGCGCGTGGTTAACCTTGGAGTGATGAGTATGGCTTGTCTAATTTGGAGATGCTCGGTTTGGAGGAAGTCTTCCACCCATCAGCGGTGAAGGAGATGCGGCCGTCAAAATCCATCTTGTACTCGACGGTGTTGATGCCACATCGTGCTCCAACATGTAGTCCAACCAAGCCATCTTGAGAGATATCATGACGATAAATGATGTCCTTAGGTAATTTGTACGATGCAATAACTTGATGTTACACGCAAACATTATCATAAGTTATGAACACAAGAAAAAATAAAGTAATAGATCGATATATAAAGCTATATGGTGACATGATATACATATCATAAGGCGCCTCTAGACATTCGTCCTCATCAAGCGGGTGACAAATGGCATCCCAATGAAGGAATTACTTGGAGGGATGATTCATTGGAGGTGATCATTTTTACCATCGGTATGTTTGCATCTCTAGGAGATAATTGGAGATAACTGGTTTCTAGGCGGTTCTACAACTTCTTCGTCTTCTTCGTTATCTTCTTTCTCTTCACCAACATTGTTTAGATAGATGATAGTTATCCTCCGTTTGTCTCCTTGCAAGGAATAACACACCAACTAACCATCTCTGGTGAGATGGTTATCAACAATGAACCGATTGCACCCTCCACCTTCCAATTGAGTCCTAGTTGGCCCTTTTTGCACTTGAACCGTGTATGTCCGTCCACAAGCTCGGAATCGCACACTATCTCCTGTCAGTTTATTAAAATGTGACCTTACATTGCACTGGACGGTCTGTACATCAAAAGCACACGATAAATTATTGATTTTAATGCTAACCAGGTATGAGATGAATTATGTGTAAGAAATAGTATGAGTTTTAAAATACTAGACTTCTCTCTGCGCCCCCGGAGCATGGCCGTTAGACAAAACGTTTGACTATACATGTACAACAGGTTAATACATGACGCTTCACAATATTATCGCGCTACATACCCGTGCAAGAGAAAAGACCTGCTAACAGAATGCTAGGTAATAACGCCTTTTGGAAACAATGTCACGTTACTATAGCACGTGTCTCACCGTGCTCGAAAATTGTTCCTGCATTGGTAAATCAACTGAGAATAGTCTGAAACACGTGTTGCACGATGCAGTCGATGCCAAGTGCGTGCACCGCAATGGTACTGCACATGCTTTGGTGTTTAGCATGTTCGAGGAGTGTTTTTGTACCGCTAAATCCTAGACTTATCTCTGTGTCCTCTGAGGCGCGAGCATGAGAATGATTGCATTATGAGCTGACTGAAACACGATGCTGATATCATGCTGACAGTTTCATCACCTGACTGAATGACTCGACTGGCACGCTCTCCAAGTCTTTGACATACGCGGAAACTCACAAATCCATAAATGGAAAGTCGTAGATCGTTAGTATTGTGGCCTTCGTGGTGCTACCTCAGCTACAGTCTAGGTCGAGACAACAAATAACATAAGGCACATCAGACAGATGGCAAATACCAAGAGTGTGCCACGTGGACACGAAGCGAAGGTACATACAAAGACGGAAAAGAAGATTGCCATACTGATTTCATTTATTTCAATTTCAAACACATGGGTACATCTTTATTTCATAGAGAGTTTCATAGGACAACGAAAAAGAAGATTGCCATACAGATTTCATTTATTTCAATTTCAAACACATGGGTACATCTTTCTTTCATACAGAGTTTTAGAGGACATTTTTGTTTCATGCAAAGGCATACATAGGAGGTAGAACATAAAGTATACACCTTAGCGTCATCCTATTGCCCTCGGCTACTCATCATTGTCGAAGTGGCCGACCACAATGTCATGCGCGTGTGCAAACTCCCTCCAATCCTTATGGAGATGCATCTCACCGGAGCAGTAGAAAAGAACTTCCACAGGCCACAGGCCGGTTGAGTCGTCGTGCACCTGCAGCTGGACCTTGCGGGGCTCCTGCCCATCGATCACCAACATGAACTTATCGCGGAGGTGCAACCTATCCCATATCATGCCCAGCAGGTGTTGACACGAAACTCGAAACTGGCGAGGTTGATTCTGACTCTCGCAGCCAAAAACAGCGGCAACGACAACGCTGTCGGTGAAATGGTGCGGTCTCTCCCACTCCTTCCTTGCCGATCACGACCACGTCTATGGTGACCCAGCATACCACTACATGATGTAGTACACTATGGTCGTTGATATAACACTCACGGAACACCATTCCACAAATATTACATCTCTCAGAGTGGTACAACCGAAACAAAGTGGGTCCATAGACATATATTATTATTACAACCACATATTATATGACGACTTTGAGATCCTCCTAGGTCTAGAGAGGAATTCCGATGACTCAAAGCTAAACTATAATAACTTGAGAAGAAGATAAAGAAGGAAACTACACCTTAAGATTTATACAAGATTAGTAGATAGAGGATAGAGATCTGAACTACATGGCTTAACTAACTATATCTGACGCATCTATGCTTCACATCCTTCGGCCTCTATTTCATAGATGCTTTCATAGTTGTTTCCTTCGACACTTCCGGATAACTCTGGCTCCTCATAGCGGAATTCTATTTGGTCTTCAGCTGAATAGAGTGTTTCATCTTCTTGGCCTTCAATGTCTTTAGAATCTAGCAAGGGTTAAGAAGATATAGTTGAGTACGAGTGTACTCAGCAAGTTCACTAAAAAAAGGAGTGTTTGATGCACTAACTACAACCATAGACCAAAGGTCGTAGGTTTTGTAGGTTTTCCTAAACATTTCTTCAAAGGTTGCTTTTATTCTGAAAAGCTATGTATGTCATTCTTCATAGGTGATTAGAACTTCATGGAGTTCCTTTCCTGCAGCGTTCGCAGCTCCTTCTCAGAATAGGGAGTAACATGTCATACTTGTATACACTCTAGAGAGGTGCATTTCTTTACCCATGAGAGACCAATTCCTTGTTGCACATCTGGGCAGCTTACCCATCCACACTTCCTATGGTGTGGGGTCTAGTAATTGATCCAAGCCGATCACTATCCTTCTCCATGACACCGTATGCCCACCCTTTTGCTAAATCAGGACAATGGCCGCGCCGGTTTACATTCCTGAAGAGAGCAATCCAACATAGACATCTAATATCATGAGTTGACGGTTCCCACCCTTGCACGTGCCTAGATGTAGGATCATGGCTTCGATAAAAGTTGTCTATTGACATACAAAAGGAATAAGATCCAGCTGACTTCCCTAAAACCCATATATATCTCATGGTTAACGCGTAATATATGGTGCAAGAATCACTAGCGACATTTGTTATTAATTCCTAGGTGATACTTTCCTGTTCAAATGGAACCTCCACCAATCCACAAACCATACCCTGGTTCCATTTGCCTGCCATACTAGGTTAACACCACTCGGGTCGATAACCATTAAGTCATGTTATTAAGAAAATAGTATTTTCTTCCATCCTTTTTGAAATGCAGGTGATGACAACAACAATTTGCAAATACTTGATAGAAAATAACCAAAGGACATGAGAAAGTGTGAACTTGCCTTGATATAGCGAAGTATTGTAGTCGAGTGTGTTGACTTGATACTGGACCTTGGATCCTACAAAATACCATCATTACCCAGTAAGGATAATGTTTAAAGAAGCAATATGATGTTATGCATAAGTAATGAGATGCAAGTTGTAAACCCCCAAAGTAACCCCCAACTTTATAAGTGAGTTTAACTTAGGTGATCTCTTTACGATTTTATTTATCTTCAAGTTTACTTCATAAAAGAGTACATTTGCAAAGGCCTAAAGATTAACATATAAAACACAAAAGGTGAAGTACAATCGTAATAGAAGATTAAGGTTGAGTGGTATCATGTAATTATTACGAAATTCATGTTTTAAGTTTTTATGACTTAAAGGAAATAGCATAATATTTTTTTGAAGTGAAAAAAAAGAATACCATTTGAAGAAAATATTATTTATATTAAGTTAATCAATTCTAAAGATTAATAGGATTAAAATCTATGGTTTTTGACAAAGTACAAATGTTCTGGAGTTATTATATTCCTAGTTTATGGCATATCAGATCATAGTTAACTATAAAAATATAAATGGACTTAAGACATAACATTTATGGCATTACCAACTTTTAGGGTTTTCCTAAGCATATCAAGGATGAAATCTTATAAAGATGAAGCATTGCTTTGAGGACTTAGATCTAGTATGTTTAATATTCCTAGATTATATTATAAGATTCGCTTATGGAAAATAGGTGAAATTATTATATAGTGTATTCAGTTAATACCAAGTTTAAGAGTCACACAAAGTGTGATTACTTAGGTTGAGATCACTCACTTCTAATATAAGTTAATGATTTGCAAAATGAACTTGTAAATCTTTGACTTATAGTTATTTGAAGATTTAAAGGAACATTATGTAGTTAATAGTTTACTTTCAAACTTTACTAGAAATTATAATAATGGTTTTAGGTGTAACATTTAGACTTAATCTTTAATTGGTGTTCTACCTAATTTATTAAGTAATAAACAATTATGAATAAATATTTCTTTTTATATAATTATTGTAATCATTTATTTTTACTTAGTTATAATATTATTATTCTTGAATTTCTAAATTCAATTTGGAAATTCAAAGTCAATTTCAAATTCTACCACTTCCAAAAACACAAGTAATACCTAAAGGTCATGTCAAAATCCAACGCACTCACTGAGATGGATAATCTCTAATCCATCAAAGGAAGAGAGACTCTGATCACTTTAGGGTTTTAGTTTGGAAAAATTTACCTAAATTGCAGATGCATGCATGCAGATGCACAAAATCCTAAATCTACTCTTTGTTTCTATTGTGCCATTCTGAGGGATGTAATACTGGTGAGCGGTGTTCATTGGTGTTATGTCAACGACTATAGTGTACTATATCATTCAGTGGTATGCTGGGTCACCGCAAAAATAGACTCATGTGTCTAGTTCTAAAAGAGAAGAGCATTATATGCCAACATGCCTCAGTGCCTGCATTAATGAGAGCTAGCGCAGGTTTCACGCGACCAACTTTGGAGTCATTGAAGATTAAGATAGGTCGGCGCAAGAAGGCTAGCGTTTGCCATTAATAGGCAACACAAAAAGACACTACGGATCGGTAGCAGGTGGTTTTACACCAAAGAGAAAACGAAGGAAGACAGAGAGGAGAGAAAATAGTAGCCCCGGGTCTGCGCCCACGCCACAACAAAACCCTAGACTAAAAGTGGAGGAGAATCAGTGATCCCGGGTCTGTGCCTGCGCCACAACAAAACCCTAGACTAAAAGTAGAGAAGGAGGATTGATACGTCATAAACGTATCTATAATTTTCGATGTTTCATGCTTGTTTTATATCTACTTTCTTATGTTTTGTTCACACTTTGAGGTATTTTTAGACATTTTCTGGAACTAACCTATTAACAAGATGCCACAGTGCCAGCTGCATGTTTCTGCTATTTTTGGTTTCAGAAAAGCCAGAAAAGAAATATTCTCGGAATTGGATGAAACAAAAGCCAAAGTTCCTATTTTTCCCGACACGACCCGGAGTCCAAAGGGGAGATCAGAATTCCATGAAAAGTTCCGCAGAGCCGCCGCCACCGAAGAGGAGATTCGGGGGACAGAAGTCTCTGTTTTCGAGACGGAGAAGTGCCTCCGGAGCCATCTCCATCGACACCACCGCCGTCTCCATCGCCGTTGCTGACTCCCATGATAAGGAGGGAGTAGTTCTCTCTCGAGGCTAAGGGCTCTACCAGTAGCTATATGTTCATCTCCTTCTCTATGCGTGATCTTATAAGATCATGAGCTTTGTAATCTATAGATCTATTCTGCTACTCAAGTGCTTTAATTAATCTCTGCTTATTCCCACGTGTGTGAAGTTGACAGTGTGCACACCGTGTGGCACTTTGGCTAAGGTTACAGAAATACTTATCATGCGTATAATTTGAGTTGGATATCTCTATGAGATTGTGGTGTTTGTTGGAACCATCTAGTTCTCAAGGTGATAGTGAGGGGTTATCTAGTTGGGGAATGCAAATTTAAGATGTGATGTTATAACCCTACATCGTCCAACCGGAGAGTAGTTCAGGGTAGCATCATGAAGAGAAGATATTTGTATGAGAGTGTCCACTAGTGAAAGTATGATCCCTGGGTCATGTTACATGTTTGCTTGCTGCCACTCTTATTTCAGATTGCAATTACCACTTATAATCATCCATATTACTTGTATTTCACTATCTTTTCGCCGAACTAGTGCACCTATACACCTGACAAGTGTATTGGGTGTGTTGGAGACACAAGAGACTTCTTGTATCTTGATTGCAGGGTTGCTTGAGAGGGATACCTTTGACCACTTCCTCCATGAGTTCGATAAACGTTGGGTGATCCACTAAAGGGAAACTTGCTGTTGTTCTACAAACCTCTGCACTTGGAGGCCCAACACTGTCTACAAGAGTACAACCGTGCGTAGACATCCAAGATCAACGACCCCGTGACCGCACCCGTGCCACAACAAAAACATCGGCAGATGGCCGCGAAAGAAGAGGTGGAGAAGGAGGGTCAGCGACCCCAGGAGTGCGCCCGCGCCACAATAGAAAAGGAACAGATGAACATGGAAGAAGAAGCAGGAGGAAAACGTAGCGAGAAGCAGACACGGAGAAAAAAAGTCATGCATCCGCACGATAGAGGAAAATAAATGGCTGCCCCAGAGACGTGGCCACGCGGAACGACATGAGAGGAAGAAGAAAAACGAAGTCGGCACATAATACGCCCGCAAAGAAAGAAGCAGCACATATGCCCAGCGTAGCACAAAAGAAAAAGTAACGCGTATGAGCTTAAACAAAGAGTACCTTGCATAGGCGAGAGCCCCGGTACGATTTAACGCTCACATCTAATCGGGTACAATTTAATGTACGGTCGTTGTAATTTTTTTAGAATAAGCGTATTCAGCATGTTCATTCTTTCGGACGACGAAGCGAACATATGCAAAGATATATTTTTATCATGCCGTGGACGGAACGCATATAATTTTTTAATCATTTTTTAGATTTCCGGTCAATGCCTAGTACATTTCACAGTCAATATTCTCCTTGTATGATTTGTACTCATCATTATTTTCATAACAATAGAAGTACATGGATATTTCACATGGTTCACAGTCTACTTTTATTTAAACAAGATCGTAGACAACAAGTTTTTTCATATGATTTGTAGACAACGAGTATTCCATACGATCTCAAGAAAACATTTTTTCGGTTGTTTTGCAGTCAATGGCTATCCCACATGATTCTTAGAAAACTTGTATTTTATATGATTCACAGTCAACTTACATGGATTTTTCACACTGTTCACAGTCCACTTTTATTTGCACATAATTCGTAGGCAATATGTTTTCAATACGATTCACAGACAATGAGTATTACATACCATCTCAAGAAAACATTGTTAGCACGTTTCGCAGTTAACGAATATCCCACATAATTCTTCGGAAATGTGTATTTTATACGATTCGTAAACTTTGTAGTCAACATTTTAAGAGGGAATGGTAGCGCAAACAAACTCATTGTTCAACTGCCACATCCGTTCCAGGTATGATCACCAGACGATGCACAGGCCTCGGCGAAATAAATAGGCAAAGGCGACACTGCCGGGAGAAGAAGAGAGGACTAAAAAGAGCGCACAGATGATGCTACCGTGGTGAGTTTCGAGAGTATCTAACCGTAGACGCATCAAGGATAACGCCAGTGGATAGTGGCAAACGCCAGTTCTGGGTATGTTCACCGGAATGACGCTTGCGACCGACCACTAGAGAGAACCGAAACTTGCCAGCAACGAGAAAAAGAAAGAAGAAGAAAATATATAGGTAAAGAATGGTTAGCACAAAAAACGATACTAGTTTTTTCATAGTTGCAAGTTGCAAGCTCTCTCATGATACGTCTGTCCGTGAATGAGACCCACCGCAAGGCATAGTCGCGAGAACCCGTTGACAGCTATAGTCTACGTGTCCAGCTCACGCGGCCGTCTTGGGATAGACATTCTCTCGCCCGTGATCACATGCAACCATATTGAGTTTCCTTAAGCACATCGTCTCCTAAATGGGACCAACAACACGATCGGTCCGTGATAACCTGCAGACGTCTATAGTCTACGGTGCAAGGTCGGCTATACAAACTCGAGAATAATCGTCCTCCACATTATATGCTCATGCACGACATCATTTTACGGCACCACATCATCTCTGGAAGGGCCCCATGTACGCGAGAAACCATGTTCGGCATGGGCTTATAGTGCCACGTCGCCTCTCGGTTAGCCTCGCGTCTGCGAGATCCCGCAGCTAGCATGGGCAGACGACGCCACATCAATTTTCGATAGGCTCCTGCAACCCGGCTGGTGCAGAAGCATGTTGCGTGAGGAACTCCTCTCACGGCGCGCGATACTGACCGCCTATGCTGACGGCGCGACCACGTCGCGTGCGTGGCCCACGTTCTAGCGATACGGGGTACGATACACCTATCCGAGGTATGTAATATTTTGCCATGGCCTGCAGCGGGACCCACCTCGTGGGATAGAATGCCCCGGTGCGACGCCGCCACGTGTCCTTCTCAGTGTCCATCCCACAACTAAAAATAATCATGACTACGTGGATAGCAGTTTGATCCGAAACAATCTAGTGCTATTATTTAATTTTGATACCACAGATTTCTCGAAATAACCAGATATGAGCTGAACACTGAATAGTGAGCCAGTTGACAAGATTCTTTTCTTGAAGTGAGTCTTGCAAACTTGGCACGTTCCCATATATCCTATACAATATATAAAACCACAAGTGATTAGTTAATCTAACTAAATACAAAATCCCTAGTTACGTATTCCCCTCTAATTGTATTCTCTAATCACAATTTCTAATAATAATTATCTAACACTATATCCACACACTATCTACGGTGGGGCGACCCTCACCGTCGTGCGGGGGAGGGGGCGTCGATGTCCATGCAGACGATGTCGATGCGTGGCGGCGACGTCGATCTAGACTTAAGGGTGGAGGGAGGGGGAGCTGGATCTGTAAGAGATGAGGCCGGTCAGTGGTGGATTTCTTGATCTTAAACGGATGGGGAGAGTGGCAATTTCTATTGGAGACGGTTCGTAAAAATATTCGTCTCTACCATAATAATATATTCGAAACTCTGGATATATTTAGACTCTCCGGATTTTGGTAATCCTAAAATTTGAGAATTATTCAGAACCAAAAGCCAAAGCAAGGTGGTTATACATGCTTGCTAGTGTAAAATTGAGTCCTAAGACTAAATAAGTATCGTGATGTGGAACACGGCAGTACCATCGGGGATGGCATGAAGGGGACAATCAGGATGCTATCGGTGACTACTCACAACGGGTTGGGAACAGATACTATAAACATAGCGATATACCAAGGTTCGGAGCCCTCTTAGTGAGGTAAAACTCCTACTCCTGCAAGGATCTACTATCAAGAGGGGCGAATGCCCAATACAAATGCTCGTTGAGCTGTTTTCTTAGTTACTTCTTGCTTGGAATTCTCTAAGTCCTTCTTCTTCTGGTCTCTATTTTCTGCCTACCTAGAACCCTAGCGCTACCCCCTTTATATACAGGTCGAGGAGGTAGCTTACAAGGTGGATTCTAAGGTTTACTGTTTGGATTTGGGCCTTACAAAGTGGGCCGGCTGGACAGGGCCAAACGGTAGGCCCGGGGTCCAGACAAGCCTCCAGTATAGGTGAGGGACACGCTTCAGTGTCCAGCGCTCCTGCTTCACTCGTCATCCGGCTCTTTATCCGTCAGCTGGTTTTTTATGCGTAAGGGTGCTTTGCTCGTCAGGAAATGGCAAAGCTCTATGAAAGTTCTAGGAAATGGCAAAACTCTACTTTTTAAAAATCTTCTATACTTTTTTTATAATGACTTCTTAATACCCCTCGGTCAATGTAGCACGTCATCAAGAAGCCATTGTCGACATCTTTTTTCTCAACTCAATCTTGACATATTTGTTTCCATGAAAACCCGTCCAATAGTTGTCCTTCTCACTGACGATAAACCAACTGAAACATGTTATGCCTTTTAAATACCAAGACAATCTCTAATGTATTCAATTCTCCATGTAAGAATGATGAATAACTCAAGCTTAGCTTGTATATTCTCATGATCATAATAAAATCCATGATCCCTCTCTCCGAGACGAGCAATCTTATTCACCCTTTTTGTTATCATTTCATTCATACTTAGGATTGTAATGTAGTTGTGTGTGAAAATTCACATCTTCCATTAGGGACGACAAACCACAATCTATCTAATTTAGCAAACATGTACACACATAATTAGCAAAAGACATTGAATTAACTAATACAATTATAATTTTAGATCAGTAAAATATCCAAAGCCAAAGTTGGTTTTGTATATTTAGATTGGGGTTGTATAATATACAACCCCACTCTAAATATACAAAGCCAAAGTTGGCTTTGAAAATATACAAAGCCAAAGTTGGTTTTGTAAAATATCCTCCTTAATTACCACACTTAGGACATTGTTTAGAGTGGGGTTTTGCTAGATTTAGATTTAGATTTAGATATTGCAAAGAGATAAAGCTGGTTTCCAACTAGACAAGATCTAGTCCCAATTTTTGGTTCAAAATCGGTTTTGTGCAGTGTTCACTAAAACAAGCATACTTTCTCATACGGAGTCTGTTTTTGATGTACAACCACTCAAATTGTTCAAAATAAACATGTGCATCTAAAGGGTTTCACCATAAATCAAGGTAGGGAGGCTGCCCTAACTTGCCCTACTGGGAGCTCTGCCCCTGCCCGTAGGGCATACCTATGTCACTGCCCCTATGGTGAATTTCCCTGCATGAGATTTCTCTTCTCCAGATCTCCGTGTCAGCCTCTTCCTTTTCATCGGCGGCCATGGTGGCCAACGACATGTGGGTGGGGGTCTGGCTTCTTACTTTTCTTGTAGGTATTAGGATTTTCTCCTTCATGGTTAATAAAGCAATGTCTGGATCTGGGCCCTCCTTCGATTCCGCATGTCTTACCCTCCCTCGGGATCACGTTGACGGGGATGATACATGGAGACGAGGGAGTATAGATGGAGGATCTTAGACTAGTCATAGTGCAAGCAACTTCAGTAGTAACTAGGGTCCAACTCAACAAAATTGGTTATGTGGCAATGATTTAATGAGGAGAGAGGTTGATGGAGTAACGTATTACTGTAACATCACACATAACAAGATGAATGAGTCTATAAACTAATAAATGATCCTTTGCATGACACCACACATATGTTACTACCCACTATGAAGATAGTAACATAGACTAGTAATATACTCCACTTCCCCCTTTCCTCTTTCCCCTTTGAATTGGTTGTTGTTCCCTACCCCTTTCCCCTTAATTTCCAATAAAAATTGAGGCAAGCCTTGCACTCCTCTATGCTCGTTATACTGCATCCATGGTGGCCGAAGCATGATTTGTTGGAGGATGGCCAAATTCTGTTGTAGATTTCTTAACCCCGGTTTCTTTGCGAGTTTTGCCGCCATGGAAGGTGAAAGAAGGATCCAAGAGATGGGGTTGAGGGGTATGTGGATGCTCATGGTGCTACATCTAGGGAGTGAATCCTCGGCGGCGTACTCGTTGTCGACTTCTCCGACCGAAGGATGACCACTCCCTCCTTGGAAGCCAACAATAGGTTGACCCAAGGTCTTCTTCAACCTCTGAGTTGTGCCAAATTGGAGGTCCTTCAGGTCTAGTGTGATTGGCTAGCTCTTGTGACTGCGACCCAAGTGGCCATATCCCGGCTGTCACGTGCCACGGTTGACTGTGTCTAGAAGCTTAGGGAGCTCGGTGGAGACGGAGTTAGACCAGATTGCTTTTTCCAAATTAGATTTGAGGTTCTTTGTGTCAAATGGGACTTGGTTGTATTTTTACTCTTTCTACGGTCCTGATAGTAAATTGTAACTCCACCGCTTAGTTTTAGTGCACCATCTCGGTCCTTGGAGACCGATCCACGTCCAGAAAAAGTAGAAGAAAACTGGCTCTGCCCTGAGGATAGATTGAGTGAGACCGTGTCGATCGTGACAAAAATTTGGACCGATTATTCTGAAGTTGGACCATCCTAGAACGTACGTGCCCCGGACATGATCCAAGGCCGTTCAAAACCTTCTTGCTTGAGTCGATCGAAGTGGACGTCAACAAGCACCTCAGGCCAAGTCCCCGTTCTCGTGTCGATGGACCTGAGGGCGTCCAGGGCTCCACGGGCTAACTCTTGTCTTTTCAGTTCAGACTTGACAGTATCACGTGTCCATCGCCCATGGTTACCCACAGAACAGGTTTGGAAAGATGACCCAATCCAATCGTCCATGGCAATGTCAGTGTACAATTTTTCTTCTCCTTTGACATGTGACGTGATTTGATGGGATCACAAGCCGGCAATAAATGTGATCGATCCTAGTCTTTAAATAGTCTTGTTGAAGTGACTAGGGTAGTATGTTGACTATCTACTACTACGTAACATAAGGTAATCACTTTACCTTTGCCACAACCATATCACAAAGCAACGCCCCCTGCAAAACAAAGTTAGACGCCTCTACTTTATCTTTGGATGTTTTACGTGCCTGAATGGGATTTCGTTCAAGAACCGTTCTTACCTACGAACTTTCAGCACACCGCTGATCAAGTAGTTGTCTCTACTACACCCCTTTCGGGGCCCTCCGTTGCAAATGGTATACCAACTAATGCGAGGGAGACAGACACCCCCCTAAGCCACTTTATACGGTACAAGCCGTATGTCAAGCGTGGACCAGTCTCGCGAATGAACGCGTAAAGTCGGTTGGAGGCCGCTTCATCAAGCATTGATGCGGTATACACAAGTACACGTGGGAGGGTAACAACTAAAAGATCAACGCCCACACGCTACATCTCGTGTGTTCTACCCGTACTAGCATTACTACGCATAGATCTAGCTCTGATACCACTGTAGGGGTTCCGCGTATGAAAACAATAAAATTTTACCCTACGCCCCTAAACCCGTGAAGCTGCCAGGACCTATCTATTAGTAATACAGTAATAGGAGGAGCTTTTCGCGAACTTACCCTTGAATACCGAAAAGCATTGTCAATGCTCAGGAGAGCGTGGTTAATGTAGACGAGCCGAAGCCGACCTCAAGGTCGTGATGAAGTCCTTATGCTCCTTTGGCTCCAATGACTTGAGTGCCTCAAGTGCGACACCTCGTGGGGAGTTACACATGTCCGGTGCCTGACAATGACTCCCGCTTCCCCGATCCAGCAGCAGATGCGGAAGTAGAGCTCCCGGATCCGAATCCCGTAGCGCAATGGAGCTCCGCGGTGAAGATGTCTCTCGTTCGCGCAGTCCAGACTTGGGACCATGGTCACGTGAGAGAGAGGGGGAGAGAGAGAAAATATCAATTAGAGGTCCTCCCAAAAGTGAGAAGACCTTTATTGAATATTGGTGCCTTTTATTTGGCCAAATACCCCCACTATATATAGGGGGAGGGGAGGTACTGCCTCCCTCAAAGTCCCGGGGTGGGACTAAAGGAGAGGAGGGGGGAGGGGTGGCACCTCCGGCCACTGATACATCCATTTTGAATCACTATTCTATATCTTAATTCACTATTATTCATTGATATATTTCGTATTGAGAGGTGATACTTATGTTATTTCATCTGTTTTTGCATGGTTGATGACTTTTGGAGCATGGACTGCTGCAGTCAGGATTCTGATGGAAAATATGCTGTTTGGAGGCAAAATTCGCGAAGATCAGAAAATCTGGGAAAATATATGGAAATTTCTATTTTTCCAGAAGACTTAGGATGCTAGAAGATGGAGTGGAGGTGGGCCACAGGGGGCCCACACCACCCCATGGTGCAGGCAGGCCTAGGCCGCGCCTGGGAGTGGTATGGCCGCCCTGGCCCACTCCAGCCTCTCTCCTCTGGCGTATATCATCCCCACGGAACCCTATGACTCGGGGGGCGACCATAGAAAGATTCCGCCACCTCTGCGGGGCGGAAAACACCGAGAGAGAAAGATCTCTCCGGCAGACAGATTTCTGCCGGGGAATTCCTTGCCAGAGAGGGGAGATCGTCACCATCAACACCACCATCAAGCTAGACTTCAGCGGGATCATCATCACCATCATCACCACCACCCTCACCCTCATCACCATCTCCATATTGCTGTAACAATTGAGTTGAATCTTGCTATAGTTCATCGGGGAAACTTTCTCGGTGTTGATTACTCTTTGTAGTTGATGCTATTGAGTGAACCATTGAATTATTGTTTACGTTCAGATTGTTATACATCATTATTCCATCTCTGATCATGATCCATATGATGGCTTGTGAGTAGTTCGTTTTGTTCTTGAGGACATGGGAGAAGTCTTGTTGTTAGTCGTGGAGTTGCGTTGAGAAAGATTCAATAGATTGTTATTTAAGTTGTGGTGTACTTCTTCTAGCGGTGTCATGTGAACGTTGACTACATGACACTTCACCTATATGGGCCTAGGGGAATGCATTGTGTATTTGGCTACTAATCGTAGGGGTTGCCGGAGTGACAGAAACCTGAACCCCTGTTAGGAAACCATTGCACAAGGGACGTAAGGGTCTTAGAGTTTAAAGCTGTGGTTAGGTTTCTACCTTAATTACTTTCTTGTACTTACAGATGTTTGCAAGGGGTATAATCACAAGTATGTATTTAGTCTTGGATCGCGTGGTACATTAGCATAGGTTCACCCACACAACACTTAGCAAGCTAGAGAAGATTAATCGACTATATGAAGCGAAAGCACTTGATAGTCTTTCCATGTGTCCTCGAGAATGTTTGGTCATCTATAGAAATACAACCGGCTTGTCCTTTGCTGCATAAAGGATTGGGCCACTTGCTGCATTCATTCTTATTGTCTTTCATTTACTCGTACTTTGTTTACTTGCTTTATTGAAAACCCCTAAAAATCCGTTTGCTAAGTATTTGCAGAGAAATCCTGATCCATACCACTAGCCAGCACCTTCTGCTCCTCGTTGGGTTCGACACTCTTACTTATCGAAAATACTGCGATACACCCCATATACTTGTGGGTCATCAAGACTATTTTCTGGCGCCGTTGCCGGGGAGTGAAGCGCTATTGAGAGTGGAACTGGTAAAGGAAACTTCTATTGTGAGTATTGTTTACTTCTGCTAGTTGCTTTACTTTCGTTATGGATAATTCGATGAGTTTCTTATTTGGTAATGCTACTACCACTGCTAAGGTAGTAGATAAGCCACCACCTGCTAAGAAAGATGTTTTCAAAATACCTACAAGAATTATTGATCGTGTTATGGATAACTACTATGTTGGGGATGGAACTGTCCATCCCGGTGATCATTTACTCTTTATACACGAATTATGCGGGTTGTTCAAGTGTGCAGGTATTACTACAGATCAAGTTAAGAAGAAGTTATTCTCATTATCACTAAAAGGAAGAGCTGAGGAATGGTATAAGCTGCTGAAGAATGGTCAAGCTCTGGAATGGGAGGAAATAGTGCCTCTCTTTTATTCAAAGTTTTATCCTCCTAGTGAGATTCATAAAGATTGGAATCAAATATACAAATTTTGGCCTCTTGATGGAGAGAGTACAGCCCAAGCTTGGGGGAGATTGAAGTTACTAATGCTCAAATGTCCCATTCATGAGCTCCCCAACAATATTATTATCAATAACTTTTATGCAAGGATTTCTCTTCATGACAAGGATTTATTGGATGCTTCTTGTGCTGGATCATTCACTTGTATGGAAGAAGAAGTTAAATGGGATCTTCTGGACCATATTCAAGACAATGCTGAAGCTTGGGAGAATGACAAAGGTAGAAAGTCAGGTATAAATTATGATTATAATTGCATTGAATCTTTTATGGGAACTGATGACTTTCAAAATATTAAAAATGCTTATGGTCTAGACTCTCAAGCTATTGCTTCTTATTTTAAGGCCTTTGCTTCCTACATTGAAGTGCCTAAAAAGAAGTGGATAAGTATCATGAACCTTATAAAGATGTTGCTAAGAGTGTTCCTGCAAGAAATACTGAAGTTTATACTGCTAATCATGTTTTACCAAACCTTATATTGAGAAAATGCCTTTTCAAGTTAAGGTAAAGGAGCATTCTATAATAGCTAGTATGGTTAATGAAAGTACAAGTAAAGCTGTTGAACCTGATAAACAAATGGTTGATGAACCTATAATAGCAAAATTGAAAGACTTTGTCACTAAGTATGAGGAAGAGGGACACACTATCCTTTGTAAGGATACCTCTAATATTGTTTCACATAGTAGTGCTATGAGAGCTAGTATTCCTGTGTTTTCTTTTAGAATAAGTGATCATTGTTATGATGCCCCTTGTGATAGTTATATTGTTAATTTTATGCATGATACTGAAAGATATTATGAGAGAGGGAAAAGTTCTTATGCATCTCAATAATATCAAGTTTCCCCGTTTTATGCTGAAAGTCTTTATGTTGCACTTCTTTTGCCTTCTTATGCAAGTTGCCTTTGGTTTCAACAACTTGTTTGTTTACAAAATCCCCTTGCATAGGAAGTGGGTTAGACTTAAATGAGTGTGTGTTTTTGCTTCTTAATGCTCTCTTTCACTTCAATTCATATCCCTTTGAGAGTTTCTTCAAAATTATCATGCCCATCTTAATGGCTATAAACAAAGAGCTTTATAGGAGACAACCCAATTTGTTTTTGCTTTTAGTTTGTTTTTGTTTCTTTGGGTCTTGGAAGTTATTACTTCAGTAATAAACGCTCCTTATCCGTTTTGTTTGGTTTTTGTGTCAAGATCAACTTCTAATGAGAGAGAAGTAAGATTTGGGGAAGTTGCTGTCCCGAAAAAGATTTTTGTGCTTCACCATAAAAATTCGTGAGTGATCTTTGTCTGTCAAATTGAGCTGTAATTTTTTGTGCTTCTGCCCCAGGTTGTTATTTAACTTTCTTTAGTTTTGCACTTTTTGATTTGAGCAACAGAAGAGTTTCGAAAAAATTGATCTTTACCTGATGTTCTGTTTTGACAGATTTTACCAATCTTGCATTTGCTTCTTTATTCAATTTCCTTTTTGAATTCTTTTTGGGTTTTCAGAAGGAGTTGCTACAGTAGCTTTTGTTTTGATGGTTTTAAGTTGAAGTTAGACTCAAAAGGTTTTATCACTTCACTTATACTAATGTTGCTAATGAGAACTGTGTAAAGTTTTGTGTGGAAGAAATTTCCAGGAAGTGGAGATAATTGTGTAATGAGAAAGAGAAAGGTTTTATGACTCAAGTAATAAGTATATGTAGATGAAGATATTGATGTTATTCAAGAGATGACTCCGGAAGAGTCCCTTTCCAACTAGGTAACAGTTCTGGTAAGAAAAGTTCCGCGAAAATACAATCCAACTATATTTTTGAAGTTTTCAGTCAATAAGGAAAGCTACGAAGCGAAAAAGGGACGGAAACGAAGCCAGGGTGGCTCACACCAACCTGTGGCACGGGCCCACCCCTAGCCGTGCCACCAGGTGGTGAGTCCACCCCGGACTCTGCCTCCGACTCGTTTTCTCCTAGTACCTTCCTTTTGATATGAAACTTCGTAATATATAACCCCCCGGATCTCCCGAGGTTTGTATATCGTGTTTTCGTCGTGTTTTTGTTTCGGCCTGTTTCTGTTAGGACATACTCTTTGAAGGTTTAGAAGCACAATGGTGTCCGCCAAGGATAAAGGGAAGGAACCCATGGAGGAAGACCTCCAAGACCCCGGGAAGGAGAAGGGGATCAAGAGTGAAGGTGAAGAGGAGGCAAAGCACACCGGCACTACCGTTGCAAGCATTGGAGTGGTGGAAAACCCAGCCATTGGAGGGAAGCCTCTTCATCACCGTTCATACCCCTGGTCACTTCCTCCACGCACCAAGAATCCTTTCCATACCCTTATCCATGAGCATCAATACCAAAATATGCCCAAGGGGAAATTACCCTCCAATTGGGATTTGCCTCGTTCTAGCTATGCAGGAAAAGAAGACTTCAAGGAGGAAGAGTGGGGAAAGAATAGCAAGAGCTGGAATTCTCAACCCGACATGATCATGAGCCGCATTGAGCAAAACTTGGAGCTTATTCGTAATCTCACCTTCAAAATTGAGGACTTTGGGAAACTTATCAGAGAGCTCATCGAGAGGATACCACCACCACCGAAGGGGTAATTCGTCATCAGGTTTGGCATCCCCTTGGTTTGTTCCAAGCTTGAGGGAGTGCCGCGGTATCACATCACTATCTTCTATCTTTTTACCTTATTAGTAGAGTCATATCATGAATAGAGGAGTTATTTTGTAGTATGGTTTGCATTATGGAAGTGTCCCCTTTCTCGTTAGATATGTATCCCTTGGTGTGAGTTTCCGTTATGGAATATTAATGAGAATTTCTATCATTCACTCTTTTGCTTAGCTTATATTAGTTTTCAATTCGTGGTTATATGATTGATCTTGTTGTTAGTATTGGTAGCACTTTGGGATCATTGAGTTAATTTAGTTGGTTTTGGCAAACTTGGCTCGGTCAGTAGCACACTATTTTTGAGAGTTGAAAGAAAAGATAGAAGTACTCTAGAGAAAAATAATTTCATCATCTTTCTTTGTTGATTTGCTCATAAGTCTAGTATTCTCTAATTAAGATCTTTTGTGCTTCCAAGGAAGATTGCATGTTTGTCTTTATCACTTGTATGTTTTTTTGTTTGTTTCCTTCAACTCTTATACTTGCTACCCATCCTTGCTAGCCAAAAACCTGTACTGAGAGGGTATTCTTCTCGTGCATCCACCTCCTTTAAACCAAAACCTTTGCCATTTGTGTCCACCATACCTACCTAGTAGCATTATTGCTATTCCAAGTAGATTCTTGTTTTATCTACCTCCCAAATTAAACTTGTTATGTGAAAAAAATTAGTGATTAAAGCTCTCAAGAACTTGATGGCACACTTTATTTTCCGCACTTAATAAACCTGGACCATTGTGAACTCTCCATGAAAGTTATATACTTGCAAATTATAGGCTGGGGATTAGCAGAACTGTGCTGTCACGGGGAACGCTTTCAACACTTGTAAATATATACCCAGTTGATACCTTGCTCTTTTGTTTGCGGATGTCGTCGGTGTGAAATAAAAGGGGAGCTTGTAAGTCCATGGAGTTATGTATGTGTGTTTGAGAAACGCCTGGGCCGCTGGTCTAATCCATGCTGACATGGTGGAAACCTGCAGCGTAACCATAATGATATCTATGAAGCATTCTACTTATAAAAAAAGAGAGAGATAACTACTGAGAAAAAGAAAAAGAGAAGATACTATGAAAAGAGGAAAGAGAGAAAAAAGCACCATTTTCCCATGGTAAATAAGAAGATTGCTGAGATACTCATTGTCTGCTTGCCTTGTCATTTTGATATGGGGATTCTTCCGTATCATCGGGCAAGGGGTACCCCGTTGGCGGTTCTCAATGATACACACATACTTACGATGACAAGAACTTACCGGTAACTAAAGTTGAGTAGCATGAGGAGCGGCCCTCGTACTCAAGGGACTTGGGATTTTTAGTTTATAGTCTGTCAAGCATATAACTCATATTGGACCTCACTTTCACCTTAATCACCTAAAGATGCCTATGATAGGGGCAATGAGAGCTGAAAGCTAGTAAGTATCATAATTTTTGGGAGCTCTTTATGAGACTTGCAATCCCAGCTTCCCTCCTTGAAGGGCCTTTCTTTTACTTTGTAGTTGAGTCAGTAAACCTACTCCCTTCTATCTCAGGAAGTATTTTGAGTTGATGTGTTTGATTCATTCATATGATGATTTACACATTCATGTTTCTTATGTTACTTTTTTTGCACGTTGCTCTTATCTTGATGTTTACTACTTTGAAAGCTTTCATTGAAAAACCAGCTATTTGTGAACTCCAGCAAATTATCAACTATTCTTCGACCAAGAGCTAAGTTTGCCATTACCAATTCTTATTTACTTTATGTATCTTTATTGTGTTTCCTTTACTCATGGCAAGTTGAGTTATATAATAGTGAGTTGTCTTCTATTATGATCTTTGTATTTGATGAATGTGATGCTTCTTGTCCGTATTCTTTTATCGACTCTTCACTCCATAAACCTGAGGTCATGTTTATTGAGCTCTGTTTCGCTTGGGGACAAGCGAAGTCCAAGCTTGGGGGGAGTTGATACGTCCATTTTGCATCACTATTCTATATCTTAATTCACTATTATTCATTGATATATTTCGTATTGAGAGGTGATACTTATGTTATTTCATCTGTTTTTGCATGGTTGATGACTTTTGGAGCATGGACCGGTGCAGTCAGGATTCTGATGGATAAGGTGCTGTTTGGAGGCAAAATTCGCGAAGATCAGAAAATCCGGGAAAATATATGGAAAATTCTATTTTTCCAGAAGACTCGGGATGCCAGAAGATGGAGTGGAGGTGGGCCACAGGGGGCCCACACCACCCCATGGCGCGGGCAGGCCTAGGCCGCGCCTGGGAGTGGTGTGGCCGCCCTGGCCCACTCCAGCCTCTCTCCTCTGGCGTATATCATCCCCCACGAAACCCTAAGACTCGGGGGGCGACCACAGAAAGATTCCATCGCCTCTGTGGGGCGGAAAACACCGAGAGAGAAAGATCTCTCCGGCAGACAGATTTCTGCCGGGGGAATTCCTTCCCGGAGAGGGGAGATCGTCGCCATCAACACCACCATCAAGCTGGACTTCATCGGGATCATCATCACCATCATCACCACCATCATCACCATCAGCACCCTCATCACCATCTCCATATTGCTGTAACAATTGAGTTGAATCTTGCTATAGTTCATAGGGGAAACTTTCCCGGTGTTGATTACTCTTTGTAGTTCATGCTATTGAGTGAACCATTGAATTATTGTTTATGTTTAGATTGTTATACATCATTATTCCATCTCTAATCATGATCCATATGATGTCTTCTGAGTAGTTTGTTTTGTTCTTGAGGACATGGGAGAAGTCTTGTTGTTAGTAGTGGAGTTGCGTGGAGAAAGATTGAGTAGATTGTTATTTAAGTTGTGGTGTACTTCTTCTAGTGGTGTCATGTGAACGTCGACTACATGACACTTCACCTATATGGGCCTAGGGGAATGCATTGTGTATTTGGCTACTAATCGTAGGGGTTGCCGGAGTGACAGAAACCTGAACCCCCGTTAGGAAACCATTGCACAAGGGACGTAAGGGTCTTAGAGTTTAAAGCTGTGGTTAGGTTTCTACCTTAATTACTTTCTTGTACTTACGGATGTTTGCAAGGGGTATAATCACAAGTATGTATTTAGTCTTGGATCGCGCGGTACATTAGCACAGGTTCACCCACACAACACTTAGCAAGCTAGAGAAGATTAATCGACTATATGAAGCGAAAGCACTTGACAGTCTTTCCATGTGTCCTCGAGAATGTTTGGTCATCTATAGAAATACAACCGGCTTGTCCTTTGCTGCATAAAGGGTTGGCCCACTTGCTGCATTCATTCTTATTGTCTTTCATTTACTCGTACTTTGTTTACTTGCTTTATCGAAAACCCCTAAAAATCCGTTTGCTAAGTATTTGCAGAGAATTCCTGATCCATACCACTAGCCAGCACCTTCTACTCCTCATTAGGTTCGACACTCTTACTTATCGAAAATACTGCGATACACCCCCTATAATTGTGGGTCATCAGCCACCCCCATGGGCCCCGTGCGGGGAAGCTGGCCCACTAGGGTGCCGGCCACCCCTTTGGCCCCTTCTCCCTCTCTCCTTTCGCTAATGGGCCCTCTCCCCTCCGGGAATTGGCCCATTAAGCCTTTGACCATTTAAATTGATTTTTATCTTTATTAAATAATTATGAATAAATGATTAAATCAATATTTAACATTCATTCATATATTATTCAACCTCCGTGGCTATGGAACACTTCCACCTCCACTCTGGACATCCTCCGGACTTACCGAAACCCTTCCGGTTTTCTCTCTACTATTCTTCGGTGATTCCACCGATCCTATAAACACTCTCTAAGCATCATCAAGCCCTTAAGCGTGATACCCCACGGTTCGGGAACACTCCAGACATGATTGGGACACTCCCGCACCAATGATCGACAAAGGGACCTGGATGGCCATGTGACCCCTGTGTGTCCCACAAAGATCTTTTGTCGTTTGAACCGGGACAGTCGTGTCTTATTCCCTTTATCTCCCGATACTTGCATTGCTCGAGATCTGATCAATGACATCACCATGTCGTGTTCAATCTCGTTACTAAACAATGCTACTTGACTTGTTCTGACAAGTGATATCCCTGTGATCAAATCACACGCTGCACAGCTATTGGATATAACTTCTCCGAGTGGGCCCTTGAGTATCTTCCTGTCACATGGACGGACAAATCCCGCTCTTTACATATATTGCCTCAACGGTTTCCTCCGAGTACCTGAACACACCTTTATAACCACTATATTACCAAGTGGCGCTTGATGCTATCAAAGCAATCTCGGGAGACGGTGATTGATATAGCCTCACGGTCTAAGGAATAGTCTACAAGGAACCATTTCTAATCATCATAACTTGAACTTTGTGACATGATCGGGTCATGATGTTTAGGTTGGGTATTGGTTCATCATCTCATTCTCGGAATGAGTTGACTCCATTTCCAACTGGCATAAATACCACATGATCTGGAAACTTGATCATCCGTTGACCAATGAACCAGTGACTAGAGTTTCACTGGGAACCCCTGGTTGTTTATATATCACACATGTATTGATGTTTCCACTCAATACAGTTATAGCATGATATAAAACTTAATCATAAACTATATGAAATATGATAATAGTCCTTACTACTATTTGTGTCTAGGGCATATTTCCAATAATTGGATCATTGGTCCCGGTTCGTGGCACAAACCGGGATCATTGGTCTCTGCATTTCGGGCTATTTTTGTACCGCGGCAGGGTTTTGTGTTTTTTCCATTTATTTATTTGGTGTTTTGTATTCAATTTAATGGTACTACATATATACAGCAATAATGAAACCACGATATATATATATTACACATCATGGTCACGAATATATTATACACCGTCTCATCCGTTGTTCTTGGTCGAAACATATTAATTACAAACGGTACTCACATGAATTTGATCTAATTTACATCTTCTTTTTTACACTTCACCCTTCCAAATGAACCGGGTAATTGTATTCTCCTTTCGGATCTATGATATGTTCTAATAAGAATCTGGCAATTTCCTCTTGAATTGCATGCACGCCTTCTTGTGATAGAAGATCGTCCTGCATCCGTTCGATCTAATTTAAAGAAGGGGATCAATATATATGAATAAAACTAAACACAATTGGTGGTAATAAAATAAAGTTGTGATTATTTTTTATCGTACTTCAATTTTTTCGATGTTCCGGTCTACGCCCTTCTCTTTGGTCGTCTGGCGAATGAACTCGTAGACATGGTATCCACATAAGTTATTCCCGGCTTTCTGCCTCAAGCACTTTACGAGAACAGAGTTCAATCAAAATAATAATCAAGCATGATAATGGTATTGAAACTAGAATCAAAGAGATGCGTGGATCTAGCAAGTAGTACTTACAGTCAATGGTTGAAATGTAAGTTCTGGCTTCCAAACACCCCTACTGTTCTGGAGGCATTCCTGCATGTTCGCCCACTTCTCTAAAGGTGTGCGTTTCGAGTCCATGACTTTTACTACTCCTTGGTCAACAACAGTGATTAACAGAATATAGTGGAAGCTGGACACACTATAACAGAATATAACAGGAGTCAATTATACGCTTAACATCGAGTAAGCGAAAATAGAATGTGTACAAGACAGTAACACTCACCAAGCGTTGTAAGGAAATAGTATTTTCATTCTGATGCCGAAATACGTCAACTCTTGTACCAAGTTATCCTCTGTCTTTTTGGGTTTTTTTAGAGTAACTTCATGAACAAAATTGCAGTCAACAAACACAAGGTCATAAATTTGTCCTTTGTTGCATTCGAGAATCTTCATTCTTCATATATAATTAGTACAGTGATGAGTAAGATTATACAAGCAACAAATGAGCTGAGCTAGAAATACTTAATTACAGAAATTAATGATACTTAAAAATAATAGGCACTGGCGATAGTTTTGTCGAGGGCGTCTCGTTGGTAAAACTGAAATAATTCTAAAAATTCAATCAGTAGTAAGCTATCTCCATGACCATAATGGTGGTGTTTATATCCAACATAGATCCAGTTTTTAGATTCAGCAGAGGCTTCCATGTACCAGTTATGCAATCTTCGCATTTTTGTTGGTAGATCTTTGACTAACTCGGGTTTGACGAGAGGAGCCCCGTGTCGGTATACATATGCTATTTGTTGGTACCCCTCGAACTCATCCATACGGCTCATGTACTCAGTAATAGATAGTCCATATCGTTGAATAAACTATGGATCAATGTTCGGATCATGCTGCTCCTAGGCTCTCTAATCATTGGTATCGTACACTTTGAGCGGTTTGATCGATTGATTTTTCTGTTGTCTGAGCTGGGCAACTTCTTTCTCGACTCTCCGCTCTTTTGCCTCAGCCGACTTGGTAATAGAGTGATTATAGTCTGATGTGAGCGCTATGGGTTGGTGAAGCTGAATCTTAAGCGCGGCTGCTTGGCTTTATCTTCTGCGGTGACCGGGAAGAATGGCTCTATCGGCTTTTTCTTGTTAGCCATGTAAATCTTCCACTTTTCATAATGGGCAACTGCGACCGCATCAATTTCCTCATATGTCTTCTCGCAAGATAGCTTCTTCATATTCTTATGAGGTACTCTTGGGAGGGGCGATAGCTTACGTTTCGGTGATCAGAACATGCTCTTGCTGCTGCTGGTGGTGCTGCCCCTCTTAGTATACTTCCGCTTTTCTCTCTAAGGCTCAGGGGATGGAGACGGCTGACACAGCGGTGGAGACGGCTGAGGTGGCGGTGGAGACGGCTGCGTTGAGTGGCGAGGCGGTGAAGGCGACGGTTGCGCTGGAGAATGGTGAGGTGGCGGCGAAGGTGGATTACTACTCTGAAGAGTGGGTGGCCTTGGCGGCACATAATTTGTAAGCACGATGTGCTCCTTTGGCCATACAATAGTCCCTCTTTTGGCTTCTCCTAGTTAAGTCAGCTCCATATCTTCCCCTGTAGGGTGGTCCAGCTTCAGCTCCTCAAAATCTTGCTTCACATCATCCACCGTGACGACAACGTACCCTTTTGGAACCGGTCTGCAATGCCAAGTTGGGTTAGGCGCAATTGGTACGGCCATGCCGACTGCCGCCGTCACCCTTAAGTTCATAACTTGCACCTTTAGCTCACAAATTGTGCTCTCCGTGATATCATCCACTGGGTAGCGTTTAGGAGGAGCCGTCGTCAGTGCATCATCATCAACATCCTGGAGCTGCATGGAAGCGATGCTGCTTTTCTTATTCGATAGGGCGCCGGTACCATCGAATGCAGCTTCTACCATGTGCCGCTGAGATTGGCCGCTAATACCTTGCTGGCTAAGTCTGTCGAGTTGATCCTGGTGCCGCTTTAATGCTTCTTCTACATTACGCAGCCGGTCTGTAGCAGCCGCTTTCTCAGCTGCCTCTCTTTCCTTTGTCCTCTGATGGCTTTTATTGGGACATCTCTTCATTTCCGCGGGGAAGGCAACATTCCACGACTTGGAGCCTGGTGTGCCTCGTGCTCGTCCTTTGTGTTCAAGATTTTTAAGGGCGCGTGTGAGCTCGTCATTCTCTCTATCGGGAACGAACCATCCCACTGCAACATCATCCACTGCATTTCTAATATCGTCGATGGGCAGTAGAGGATCATCTTTGTGTTTCTGAATATATATTGCCCTCCCTTCTTGGTCTAACGTGCCCCCATGAACGTAAAACTAGTTTCTTGCCCGTGGTGTCCATGTTGTGGGCTCTGGTCTGATCCCGACAGCAATGTAATTGACCTCAAGTGCATCCCACTTAAGCATGCAACCGGCGTAGCCAGCAGGCCCCATATTATGATGGTACACTTTCTTAGCAGCGTTCTCCGTATTTATTCTAGAACTTTCCAAAGCTTTCTTCGATGTATTGTACTTCACAAAATCAGCCCACTTGTGTCTTAACTTAGCATAGCTGCCTTGATTGAAATATGGAGTCTTCTCTACCTTGACAAAGTTATTGTATAGTTTCTTCTTCTAGTTCTTGAATGCATCGGCCATCTTGATGAGAGCAAACTTGACTCTTTGCACAAGCTCCTTTTTTGCCCTCTCCTCCTCATCTGGATTCACATCTAGCCTCGGCAGGAGGAAATTAATCATGAGCTTGTCAAAAATCTTATCTTTGGCGATGTCGCCGACATACGGGACTCCACCGCCGCTTGGCCGATTCCATTCTTGAACGGTGATCGGGATGTAGTCCCTAACAAGAACTCCGCATTGCTTGACAATTTTTTTGCGACATCGTTGGAAGCTTGCGGTTCGCCGTCTACACCGACCACTTCGACCCTATACCTCACAGTGTCATACAACTTTTTTGTTGGGCCTCATTTCGTTCTTACGGAAGAAGTTCTCGATCCAGAGGGCTAAAAGAAGAAGTAGTGTAAATATATGCATGTATATATATAGACAGCAGCATTTTAGTTACAAAAATACATATATACACCTCGACCGAGTTTGCGAGATTTAAGGTTCCGCCGGAGCCATCGCCTTCTCCCTCGTCGGCTTCTCCCCCATCCTTGCTTCGCCTTCTACCTCACCGGATCGGTCTTCTCGGTTGAGAGACTCGTCTCCCTCACCGAATTCGTTCAGAAATTTCTTGGTGACATCGACATCGATAAATTCATTTTCGCAGATCATTCCGTGGAGGATGTTTTCTTGATGTTCTGGATTCATAGTATCTTGGTGTGTTGGATACATAGTATCTGCAAATTAATATTTGCAAGTTACTATAATGCAAATAATAAAAAACACTATGCACTTATTTTCTAAATGGGTTCGGAATGCCCTAGGTGGACAAACCATCGAACCCATAGTAATTAGGGGGTGTCGATGTTCCTCCATGTAACATAAGGTTCAAAGTTGTATGAATATGAAGGCTTGCATTTTTCAATGGTAGAGCTCATTTTTCTAAACATTTTGATATATTATACACATTTTTCTGATTTAAAATGAATTAGTTATGATTTTCTCCAATTTTAATCCATTTTTAAATCATTTTTAAATAAATAAACATTTTTGGAATTATTAAAATTATTTTCCATCTGGCCCCACATGTCAAACTTTTATTAATTTTAGAAAACATTTCTGAAAAGAATAAAAAACTGACTTGTTAGACCCACATGTGAGCATTTTCAATTAATAAAACAATTACAGAAAAGATTAACTAAAAGAAAAAAGAGAAATGATGTCAGCCTGACATCATGATGACGTCATCGACGTCATTGCTCCCAGGTTGAGCACGGATCCATCGATCTCGTGCGCGCCTGGACACGCGGGTGGGCGCGTTGGACGCGTCTCGTCGCGGGAAACCAGAAAGTGGCGGCGCTGCTTGCAAGAGGTCGCCGGAGCGATGACACCGACGAGGTTTGGCGGCGGCGCTCGGCGGTCATCGTCGACAGCATGAACCAGAGCACGAGGGAGAGGACAGAAAGGTGCATGGGCACCGGAATCTCACCGGGGTTGCGATGGAGGGCTCGGGGAAGCAAGGGGAGGCCGGACGGAGGCGAATTGACGGCGGCCGGAGCTCGGGAAGGTGACAACTCCGGGCTCGATTCCGGCTAGAGGAGAGAGTCTCGATTCTAGCCGTTGATGGTGGTGGCATGACGGCGGCGGGCGTCGACGGCGTGAAGCGGCTCTGGATTTGGGCAGCCTGACGGCGGGTGTCGATGGCGTGAAGCGGCTCTGGATTTGGGCAGCCTGACGGCATGAATTTGCTCCGTCGCAAATTTTCCTTAGCCGCGCATCGATGTGCTCTGTGATTTGGGGGAGTTGGGGAGGAAGAAGGGTCGACGTTGTATACTGTACATGCCATTGGTCTCGATTCATCGCATCAACAGGGACCTTTGATGCATTGGTCCCGGTTGATGGGATGAACCAGGACCAATGGCCTGGGGTGGAGCGTTCCTGGGGCCGCCACGTGCACGCGCGCACCCAGGGTCATTGGTCCCGGTTCGTAGGACGAACCAGGACCGATGATCCCTTTTTCAGCTTTTTGGTAAACTTTTGGTGTTCCCGCCTTTTCAAATTTCTTTTCTTCTTTAATTAATAAGATGTTTCAATTTAAAATGATTATTTATTTGGAATTTTAAAAAACTTTTAACAGGAAAAGTGCTTCAATTTAAATAACTAATCAAAAACCATTTTCTGTTTTCAAATATTTTTATTTTAACTATACAATTTTACTATTTTCAATTAAAATTGCATTAACAAATATTTATTGCATAATTTGGAATTTGAAAAAACTTTCAACAGGAAAAGTGCTTCAATTTAAATAACTAATCGAAAACCATTTTCTGTTTTCAAATATTTTTATTTTTAACTATACAATTTTACTATTTTCAATTAAAGTTGCATTAACAAATATTTATTGCATAATTTGGAAAACATGGTGTTCAAAACCTTTTTCTGAATTATTAAAATTATTCCACGTATTCAAATTATTAACATTTATGCCATTTTCAATTAAAAATTCATTAACTATTTCTTTTGCATATTTCATTAACTAAGAAGCAGTGCTAGGAATCTTCATCCCCGCCATTTGAATATGGATTTAATCGGGCACAACAAATTCAAAAACGATCCAAACAACGTGAAACCTTCGCGTGGTGTCATAGTTGCAAGGAAAAATATTGAACTTGAAAAATTGCAAACATCATAAACAATCCTTCATAAAATGACCTATCATGTTCAAGGTTTCATGACATTTAGGTCAAACCACCAATGTTATGGCTAGAATCAGGGCATATTTTATGATAATGTGCCCATATTGTGCACACATGTGCATCTTGGGATGGATTACGATTTTGTAGGAGGAAGTTTTCCTTTTCGACCCACGAAAAAGCCAATTTCCATTTTTGAGGTGCCGAAATCGGGGTGTTCTGTGAAGCAGCCACCAAATTAAAGTTTGGCATTGTTACCAACCTATTTTTCAAAAATACTAGACCACCTTAGATGGACAATTTCCCAACCGGTGTATCTGGAACCTTTCCGTCCATCCCTCATGAAAAAGAAAAATTCCTGCCGAATCGGTAGGAGGTTACCCAGATTTGAACTACAAGTACATGATATAATGCTTGTGAATTTTTTTAAAAATCATTTATAGGTTCACAACATGCTATTTCATCAGAGATCCACTTGAAGTTCAGCGAGGCTCAGCTCCTGGCTAAGAAGCTTCATGCCCGCTGTTTTGAATATAGTTTGAAACGGGCATAACGAATTCAAAAATGATCCAAACAAAGTGAAACCTTCGCGTGGTGTCATATTATGTGTCATAGTTGGAAGAAAAAATATTGATCTTGAAAAATTGCAAACATCATAAAATATCCTTCACAAAATGACCTATCATGTTTGAGGTTTCATGGCATTTAGGTCAAACCACCAATGTTATGGCTAGAATCAGGGCATAGTTTGTGATAATGTGCCCATATTGTGCACACATGTGCATCTTGGGATGGCTTACGATGTTGCAGGATGAAGCACGAAAAAGCCAATTTCCATTTTTGAGATGCCGAAATCGGGGGTGTTCTGTGAAGCAACCACCAAATTAAAGTTTGGCATTGGTACCAACCCATTTTAAAAAAAATACTAGACCACCTTAGATGGACAATTTCCCAACCAGTGTATCTGGAACCTTCCTGTCCATCCCTCATGAAAAAGACAAATTCCTGCCGAATCGGTAGGAGGTTGCCCAGATTTGAACTACAAGTACAGGATATAATGCTTGTGAATTTTTTTTAAAATCATTTATAGGTTCACAACATGCTATTTCATCAGAGATCCACTTCAAGTTTAGCAAGGCTCAGCCCCGGGCTAACAAGCTTCATGCCCGCCGTTTTGAATATAGTTTGAAACGGGCATAACAAATTCAAAAATGATCCAAACAACGTGAAACCTTCGTGTGGTGTCATATTATTTGTCATAGTTGCAAGAAAAAATATTGAACTTGAAAAATTGCAAACATCATAAAAAATCCTTCACAAAACGACCTATCATGTTCGAGGTTTCATGGCATTTAGGTCAAACCACCAATGTTATGGCTAGAATCAGGGCATAGTTTGTGATAATGTGTCCATATTATGCACACATGTGCATCCTGGGATGGCTTACGATGTTGCAGGAGGAAGTTTTCCTTTTCGACACACGAAAAAGCCAATTTCCATTTTTGAGGTGCCGAAATCGGGGTATTCTGTGAAGAAACTACCAAATTAAAGTTTGGCATTGGTACCAACCTATTTTTCAAAAATACTAGACCACCTTAGATGGACAATTTCCCAACTGGTGTATCTGGAACCTTTCCGTCCATCCCTCATGAAAAGGACAAATTCCTGCTGAATCGGTAGGAGGTTGCCTAGATTTGAACTACAAGTACATGATATAATGCTTGTGAATTTTTTTTTAAACATTTATAGGTTCATAACATGCTATTTCATCCGAGATCCACTTAAAGTTTAATGATCCAAACAATGTGAAACCTGATGGGGATCCATAGCAGAAAACTATTTTTCTCTTACGATGGAACCCGAAAACTGCCTAGGATCTATCTATGCAGTAGTGCAGTAACGACCGATGCATAGAGAATATATACCCTTGTAGACTGTACGCGGTTAACGTTCCGCGGGGAACGTGGTTGAAGTAGTCGTACTCGTAGCCGACCTCAAGGTCGCGAAGCTCCTCGCAGGTCACCCCTTGCTCCTTCTTCATCTTCATCGTGCAACAGCTTCGGCTCACGACATTTAAGCGCCCTAAGTGTTGTGCCTCGTGTCTTTGTACACATCCGGTGCATGATGAGACCTCCGGCTCCCCGATCCCGCGGGGAATGCGGAAATTGATATCCGGCTAGGAATCCCTGCAGCGCAACGGCGTGCTGCAGTTGTGCCTCGATCGCACAACCCAAACTTGGGGCCATGGTCACAAGGACTAGAGAGAGATGGAAGGAGGAAGTCAACCAAAGGACTTCTCCAAATATTGGTTGTGTCTCATCCCACCCATGGGCACCCCTTTATATAGGGGGAGGGGTGTGCCCTCCCCTTTGGGTTTCCCATGTGGAACTATTCAAGGTAGAGGGGGAAGGCACATGGGCCTCATGGGCCAGCCGGCTAGGGGTGGGCCCCACCCCGCGCACAGCCCTAGGCTGGACAGGTGGGCCCCCTTGAGGCGCCTGGACCTTGGCCCTTCCCTCCTTCGGTTTTCCCTCATGGGCCCTTTTTCCCTAGGAAGTTTGGCCCATTAGCGGAATACCCCTTCAAATTAGATATAATATTATATTTAATCTTAATTACATTAGTTAATATGTAAATACATATTACAAAATCTGTCTTGACCCGAAACACCTTTCGGTTCCCTTGTGATTTCCTCCGAACGACATCGGATCTTTCCTGGAATGATTCCGGTCATTTGTTCTTTCTCCGAACAGCTTCGGATTTCTCCGTGGAACGATTCCGGATTTCTCTTTCTCTACTGTGATTCTGTCTTACAAATGGTCGCTCTCATCGTACCCTTAAGTGTATCCTCTCACGGCTGGGGAACGCTCTAGACATGATCTGTATCAATGATCAACAGAGGGACCAGGGATATCCATGTGACCCCTATGCATTCCTGATGAGAATGTCGTTTGAACCGCTAAATGTAGCATCCTTGTCCTTTTGTTTCTCGATACGACTTGTCCGAGATCCGATCATTGGTATCCCATACCTTGTTCAATCTCATTCACAACAAGTTCTGTTTTCTTGTTACTGTGATATTACATCCCTGTGACCGAGTCACATGTTGCAACATTTATGGATGTAATCTCACCAAGCCTGCCATATGTACCTTTACCTGTCATGTGGGTGAACAAATCCCGCTCTAGCAGTCACATGTCATCAACTGTTCCTTCGGAATACCAAACGTACACCTTTGTGGCCACCATATTACCAGATGACGGTTGATGCAGTCAAAGCAGCCTCGGGAAACAGTGAGTAATATGAGCGCACAGTCTAAGGAAAATGAGTCTAGGTATAGTTGTTGCAACAATAAACTATATGACTTGATTCTCCAATGATATGATCTTGTTGTCAATTGGCATAAATGCCCATGATCTTGAAACCCAGATCATCCTCATGACCAACGAACTAGTATGAATAGAGGCTACTAGGGACTTGGTTGTTTCATACCACACTTGTACCAATGTTTCTACTTGGCACAGTTATAGCACAATATGAAACTATTATAAACTAATTGAGATATGACAATAAAAACCTATTTATTATTTGCCTCTAGGGCATATCTCCTTTAGTGTCCCACTTGCACTAGAGTACAAATAATCCAGCTCGCATTTTACTCATATAAACCATATACCATATGTGTTTACAGATCATGCATGCTCATGGGAAACGTCACATCCATGTTCTGTTTTACTAGTTCGTTATGTCTTTTGAAAATCGTTAATGTCTTCCTAATTTTGACATTCACACCATTATCGTATAATGGGTCGAAGTATTTGTTTGGCAACAAAGTGAGACTTTGTTTCTAGTTTTTATGATGACGGTCGTTTTCACCATTGTCATCTAAACTTCGAAACGCACTTTGCTATCCTTTGTGTATATACTATAGTCATGGCAGCAGAACGAGGCCGGATTCCAGGAGCTTACAGTGACTTTAGATCAACCTCGAGGGCTTTCTCATGGGCACTGGGCCCTGGGACACATCATTCTACGTTAAAAGTGAACTAGCCCCGCCATAACATTATACATCACATTAGATGGAGCATTTATACTTCTATATCTATGTAGATCATAGTGCATGAAATGCAACTATGCCACTTACATTGCTTATTGCCATTTAAGTACAAACTTAATTCTAGTTCAGTGATCAACTCAGGAATCACTTAAAGACACGTTCTTACAGTTAAGACTTTGTCATACTAACCAGTCCCTCGGGTCACTTTATGTCGAGTATACAACATGGTTATATGGAAGATCCTATGACTGAGGCATAGGAGATGCAACGCATCTCTTTCTTTCAACCATAGTTGCAATACTAACTCAATGCTTCATATAGTAAGAACTGCTTTCTTACCTTGTTCCATTCTGAGCTTCTTCAGAATCTTTCTTAGGACATTCTTAACATCTTTCAGAATCAAGTCCAGAAAGCATTCGACGTTCAGTGCTTATTAAACTCATCAATCTATCTTGATAGATTTTCTTGTTTAATAACTTCAACTTCATCCTTATTTATCTAACTTAAATATTATTAACACCAATCATATCATTCACATATGTCGTCCACATATCAAAGAATGATTTTACGCTCCCACTCAAATATGACATTCATGTTTGAGATCCAGGGATTTCACTTAGCTCCCACTCAAAATGTGTCACCTACATATTATGAATTAGCCAAGCTGATTTGCTCCCACTCAAAGACAGGTCCTCTCGATTATCTTAGACATTCCAAAATTCTTTGATCTTTATCAGTTTGAGAATTCCAATTACGAGACTTCAATATCCATATATTTCTAGTGTAAATCCAAAAGACTTAAGCATCACTAATATTGAGTCAACTCCTTGAATTTGTCCAAACTTACAAATCGAGCTTTTTGTCATTCATTAAGTTTCATTTCCTTCTTATGACTTTGTAGTCATTCAGAAATATCAAGTAAACTTCTTTACTTTAATAAGATCAAGTAACATGTTACTTTGCAATCTTAAATGTAACTCAATATAGGATTTTATGACTCCTAGTCATTTCTCGCACTCAGGTCCATCACGCTTCTTTATAATTTGTAGGTACGGCTTGTTCAAAACATGACAAGTGAATCAATAATATAATTCCACAAACTTGCAGAATGTATAGTTGAATCCTACTTTCTTTAGTAAAAGTATTCACTGAAACTTTATGATCATTATCATTGGTTTATCCTCTATATGTAGAGTTTGGATTCACGAAACAAGTTTCGCTGCGCCACTCAACAATCCGGAGGTAAGGTCAAATACCTTGTTTTGATCTTTTACTTTCTTCCACATGTATCTTCATCAAGATATGTCATCTTTGACAACAACATGTTTGCCCCTTTTGTGGAAGATGCATTCATAGCTTCCTAAGAATGATTTACAAAGACTTGTTTATCCGCCACGACTTCGACTTGTCGAAATCTCCAAAAACTCGAATATGCCATAAAACTTATGGTGTTGTTTCCATGAATATTTAGATGTTCCTTTGTATTTCAAATGAGTGTTTGCTTATTTTGATCTCTAACTCTAAACGACAACTATAACCCCGATAAGAGATAATATTATACCATATGTATCTAATACATAATGATTATGATGTTTAGACATTTCAACATGGTTTGAATTCGTCCAATTATCATAATTTGTGAAACATCTTTCACAAGTTCCTTTTATGCTAAACTTTACTTGAATACTTTAGTCTTGTCGATCAAATCGAGGAGACTTGTTAATTCAATATCCTCTTTGTTGTGAATTATTTGAACAATTCAAATCGTTTCAAACTTATGTTTCATTAAGTAAATACGCTTATTCACTTAAGTACACAATTAACTAATGATTTCCACTATTTGTTGAAAATACGATACATCACTATGTATAAGATTCAACATTTCTTCGCATATCACTGTTTTACCAGAATGCGGAGTTTTAGTCATTCTGCCCAAGAGGGCATGGTTTTGCAAAGTCTCTAGATTAAGCATCTAGGACCCCGATCTTCATAAAGAACATGCAATAACCAAAATGACTTAAACTATAGTGTCATTTCATTATTAAACTTTGGATATATTTTAGCATTCTAATCCTTTATAAATGTTTAAACCATTATCATTAACATAGTGATGAGAATAACTTATTTATAATCATAATGTGACCATAAGGTATTGTTCATAAGAATAGTACAAACTGGCTTGTAACTTGTTCATATGAATAATCGTCTCGCCAAAAGCAAGACACACAAACAAGGATTACAAAATTATATTCAAGTCCACTAATCCAAATGATAAACTTCGAGGGAAGAGGTGATGTCGGCCATCAACTGTTTTGCTTGCCGTCATCAAGTCACATTGCCTCAAAACCAGCAATTCTCAAGCAGATCCTCCTGTTTTCACAAAACGGGACAAATATCAAATACTTTGCAAACTACAACGAGTTTTGCAAGAACCACATTTATAATTTGTATATCTTACATATACCCTTTTTATTCATGACCTCCTATTGCAATCAATCCCTTCTAAGAGTTCTCAACTCTAATGCAAGATCGCTAAGTGTTTTTCCAAACATTCCGGAGTCATCGAATTATCTCCTAAAGGTTATTGTATCAAGAAGAGAAGATCACCTTTTTACGAGGATATCCCTTAGGCGTGGGTGTTAATCTATGAAGTTGGACCCTTTTGCTAAGTTCCAAATTAAGCAATATATTCCCATGGTCGCAAAGGACCTCAATGGGATAGGCCAAGATATACTAAGATATTTGCAAACAGACATCTAGACTAAGTTCATAATACGAGATCAATTTATAATTAGTCTCCACTAAAATTGTCATCCCCTGGACGATTTTAGTGATCGCATGATCCCTATCCTCTGCACCTCCCCCGATCATCACGGCCATCAGTGCATTATCATAGGTAGACATTCAATAATGCCAATCACATCATCCATGTGACTCATGCTCGATCTTTTGATCTCTTGTGTTCCGAGGCCATGTCTGTACATGCTAGGCTCGCCAAATCTAACTTGTGTGTATTCGCTGTGCAACATGGCTTACACCCACTGTATGCGAACATAGATATGTCTGACCCTCGATCAGCACGGTTGGCCTCATACCGAAGAACTTTATTGGTGGTGCACACACAAGGGGAACACGAAACATTGGAATTAAATAGGGAGTATCTTATTTGCTACCGTTGAGTATCTAAATACTAGCACACAATAAGATGTAAAACAGGTATCAACATCATATGTAAAATGTGATATGATATGGTCCTTCTTGCGCTTTGATCTCCATCGAGCGCTCCGATATGATATCCATCTTGCCCTTGGTTTGGCGCCAAGTCCACGACGCCTCTACCAGGTCGTCCATCGGGACGCTGACTATTACTATACTACTTAGTAATAGAAAAGTAAACTACTTTACCTTCGCAACGACTAACGCCATATCATAATCACATGCCCCCTACAAAATAAAGTTAGACGCCTCTACTTTATCTATTGCAAGTTTTACGTGGTTGTTAGGGCTTTCGCAATATAACCGTTTCTAAACTATGAACTTTCCAACCACAACATGGATCCGACAGTTGTCTCTACTACACCCCTTTTGGGGCCCTCCATTGTAAATGCTATATCAACTATCGAATGAGAGACAGACACCCGCTAGCCACTTATACGGTATAAGTCATATGTTGAGCGTGGAACCTGTCTCGCGTATGAATACGCGTAAGGTCGGTCCGGGCCGCTTCATCAAACAATACCATGATATAAACAAGTACACATTAGAGGGTAACAATTAAGGGATCAATGCCCGCACAATATTTGTGCGTACTGTCCGCACAACATTCCTACGCATAGATCAGCTCTGATACCACTGATGGGGATGCGCAGCAGAAAACAAAAAAATTCTTACGATGGAACCCCAAAACTGCCTAGGATCTATCTATGTAGTAATGCAGTAACAACCGATGCATAGAGAATACATACCCTTGTAGACCGTACGCGGTTAACGTTTCGCAGGGAACGTGGTTGAAGTAGTCGTACTCGTAGCCGACCTCAAGGTCGCGAAGCTCCTCGGAGGTCACCCCTTGCTCCTTCTTCATCTCCATCGTGCAACAGCTCCGTCTCACGACATTTAAGCGCCCCAAGTGTTGTGCCTCGTGTCTTCGTACACATCCGGTGCACGATGAGACCTCCGGCTCCCCGATCCCGCCGGAAGTGTGGAAGTTAATATCCGGCTAGGAATCCCTGCAGCACAACGGCGTGTTGCAGGTGTGCCTCGATCGTACAACCCAAACTTGGGGCCATGGTCACAAGGGCTAGAGAGAGAGGGAAGGAGGAAGTCAACCAAAGGACTTCTCCAAATATTGGTTGTGTCTCATCCCACCCATGGGCACCCCTTTATATAGGGGGAGGGGGTGTGGCCTCCCCTTTGGGTTTCCCATGTGGGACTATTCAAGGGAGAGGAGGGAAGGCGCATGGGCTTCATGGGACAACTGGCCAGGGGTGGGCCCCACCCCGCGCACATCCCTAAGCTGGTCGGGTGGGCCCCCTTGAGGCGCCTGGGCCTTGGCCCTTTGGCCCTTGTCCCTTCCCTCCTTCGGTTTTCCCTCATGGGTCCTTTTTCGCTAGGAAGTTTGGCCCATTAGTGGAATACCCCTTCAAATTAGATTTTAATATTATATTTAATATTAATTACATTAATTAATATGTAAATACATATTACAAAATCCTTCTTGACCCGAAACACCATTCGGTTCCCTTTCGATTTCCTCTGAACAACTTCAGATCTTTCCCGGAATGATTCCGGTCCTTTGTTCTTTCTCCGAACAGCTTCGGATTTCTCCGCGGAACGATTCCGACTTTCTCTTTCACTACTGTGATTCCGTATTACGAATGATCACTCTCATTGTACCCTTAAGTGTATCATCTCATGGCTCGGGAATGCTCTAGACATGATCTATATCAGTGATCAACAGAGGGACCAGGGATATCCATGTGACCCCTATGCATTCCTGATGACAATGTCGTTTGAACCACTAAATGTAGCATCCTTGTCCTTTTGTTTCTCGATACGACTTGTCCGAGATCCGATCATTGGTATCCCATACCTTTTTTAATCTCATTCACAACAAGTTCTGTTTTCTTGTTACCGTGATATTACATCCCCGTGACCGAGTCACATGTTGCAACATTTATGGATGTAATCTCACCAAGCCGGCCGTATGTATCTTTACCCATTATGTGGGTGAACAAATCCAGGTCTAGCAGTCACATGTCATCAACTGTTCTTTCAGAATACCCAACGTACACCTTTATGGCCACCGTATTACCAGATGATGGTTGATATAGTCAAAGCAGCCTCAGGAAACAATGAGTAATATGAGCGCACGGTCTAAGGAAAAGGAGTCTAGGTATAGCTGTTGCAACAATGAACTATATGACTTGATCGTGTTGCAATCCTTCGAGGAATGCCCAATCACATCATTCTCCAATGATATGACCCCGTTGTCAATTGGCATAAATGCCCATGATCTTGAAACCCAGGTCATCCTCATGACTAACGAGCTAGTACGAATAGAGGCTACTAGGGACTTGGTTGTTTCATACACACTTGTACCAATGTTTCTACTTGGCACAATTATAGCACAATATGAAACTATTATAAACTAATTGAGATATGACAATAAAAACCTATTTATTATTTGCCTCTAGGCAATATCTCCTTCAAAACCTTCACGTGGTCTCATATAAATTTTTCATACATCACATAAAGTTTTCATACATTACATAGATTTACATAGGGTTTAGGGTCTGAATCCTCATCGCGTATGTCAATCCCTTGCTTATGATCGCTTCTTAGGCCGTAACCATGGAGCATCTTCTTTGCTTAACGAGATGCTTGGGTCAGTTTTTCCGGTGAAGGGCGGAATTTCATCAAACTTATCATAATCTACTAACATGTCTATCTTGTCCTCGACTCCCGCGATGTTTCTTTTCCCTGAAAGAACTATGTGACGCCTGGGCTCATCGTTTGATGTATTCGTTTCCTTATTTTTTTTCTTTTTTTGGTCTAGAGGACATGTCCTTCACATAAAAAACCCGAGCAACATCATTGACCAGGACGAATGGTTCGTCTCCGTAACCAAGATTCTTGAGATCCACTGTTGTCATTCCGTATAGCTGGTCTACCTTTACCCCTTCTCCATTCATGTTGACCCAACTACACCAAAACAAAGGGACCTTAAAAGTAGGTCCATAGTTAAGTTCCCATATCTCCTCTATATAACCATAGTATGTGTCCTTTTTTCCATTCTCGCATGTTGCATCAAAGCGGACACCACTGTTTTGGTTGGTGCTCTTTTTATCTTGGGCAATCATGTAAAATGTATTCTCATTTATCTCGTACCCTTGGAAAGTCAATACAGTCACAGATGGTGTCGCGGCCAACAAGTAGAGCTTATCTCCAATAGTGGTGTCATTCTGAGATGTAATTGCAACCAAGTGCCAAAAGTCTCCATGTGATTTTCTTTAATCCAGTAGTCATCCTTCCCTGGGAACTTGCAGCGTACAACATTCATGTGTTCCTCGATATACGGAGCCACGAAGGTAGAACTTTGTAGAACTGTGTAGTGTGCTTGATTCAAAGAATGCCCGTCCCTAAATATCATTGCTTTCTTTCCTAGCGTGCCTTTTCCACTCAGTCTCCCCTCATACCGTGATTCAGGAACAACAATGGGCTTAAGGTCAGGAAGAAAGTCTACACAGAACCCAATGACCTCCTCTGTTCCATATCCCTTGGAGATGCTTCCTTCTGGCCTAGCACAGTTACGAACATATTTCTTTAAGACTCCCATGAAACTCTCGAAGGAGAACATATTGTGTAGAAATATAGGACCGAGAATGGAAATCTCTTCGACTAGGTGAACTAAGAGATGCGTCATAATATTGAAGAAGGATGGGGGAACACCAACTCAAAACTGACAAGACATTGAACCACATCCTTCTGTAGCCTTTCCAGACTTTCTCGATCGATTAACTTCTGAGATATTGCATTGAGTAATGCACATAGCTTCACAATGGGTACTCGAACATTTTCCAGTAGAAGCCCCCTCAATGCAACCGGAAGCAACTGCGTCATAATCACGTGGCAATCATGAGACTTCAGGTTCTGGAATTTTTTCTCTGCCATATTTATTATTCCCTTTATATTTGACGAGAAGCCAGCCGGGACCTTGATACTGCTCAGGCATTCAAAAAAGATTTCTTCTCTGCTTTGGTAAGAGCGTAGCTGCTTAAGTATTGACGGCCTTTATCAGTATGCTTGTTGTATGGGTCTTTGATACGTTGCTGGTCCTCCTATGCTTCTGGTGTATCTTTTGTCTTCCCATACACACCTAGGAAGCCTAGAAGGTTCACGCAAAGATTCTTCGTCACGTGCATCACGTCGATTGAAGAACAGACCTCTAGGTCTTTCCAATACTCAAGCTCCCAAAATATAGATTTCTTCTTCCACATGGCCGTGTGTCCGGTAATGGGGTCTTTCGGAACAAATTGACCGCCAGGACCCTTTCCAAAGATTACTTTTAGGTCCTTCACCATACCAAATACATCAGCACCTTTAGGGAGCTTAGGCTTCTTCCGGTAATCTACCTCACCGTTGAAATGCTTGCCTTTCTTTCTTACTTGATGATTGGTCGGAAGAAATTTACGACACCCCAGGTACACAACCTTCTTACATTTATCCAAATATGTACCTTTAGTCTTATCTAAATAGTGCGTGCATGCATTGTATCCCTTGTTTGACTGTCCTGAAATGTTACTAAGAGCAGGCCAATCATTGATGGTTACGAACAACAACGCTCGTAGGCCAAATGGCTCCTGTTTGTGCTCATCCCACTAGGGGTGGACACGAAGCTTGAAGCTCGAGGCTCGGCTTGGGCTCGACAAGGCTCGACTCGGGCTCGGCTCGGCTCGGAGGTCGGACAAGCCAAGCCTAAACCTTGCTACTCAGGCTCGAGGCTCGACAAGCCATCTCGGTGAAGCTCGCAAGCCGGCTCGAAGGCTCGATGCAAACATAACAATTCACGATCAATATCAAAAATTGAGCATATATAGGTTTATTATAACATACTCAAATAGGTCAAAGTATTAGTAACCATAATATTGGTATACATCAGAAGTTCTGTACTATATCCTTTCCTCTACTTTTGGTCAAAAGAAGGATGTCATGTGGGCACTGAAATGTTGCACGACGATGACTGTTGGAAAGTTCAAGCCCAGCGACAGTGAAACACTGTACAAGGACACTACAATTAATCCGTCGGACTAAAATCCCAAGGGCAACACTTCAGACTACTATTGCAACTCTGCAAGGGTACTCCCAGTTTATCAATCCTATACAAAAATACTTGTAGTATTCTCATCAACATATAAATGAAACAGAACGTCGAGACAAAACATTGGTAGCTTCAGTTTTACTGCTATAGATAACAGGGAAAGAACCAAATAGTAAACAATTAGAGATCTGTAGAAGTGACAGGGTAAGAACCAAATAAACAATTGGAGATATGTGGAAGTGATCCAGTTGCAGAGCATAGAGAACCTCATAGGCCAGCTACTTGGTTGTGTTCTTCACGTCCAGTTCATTAGCATTGCAGAACCAGCTACAGATGATAACGCCTCTTGAATCCTTGAGCATCCGTTGCTGCCTCGGTGGTGGGAGGTGGAGGAGTCAGGAGGCGTGAGGCGTGAAGGTGAGGCCTAAGTCGTTGATGCTGGGCGGCGTCGCCGCCGGCGAAGGGTGGCCAGAGGGCTGGCAGGTGGACCGGCGGAGGTCTCCCTACCACTAACCCTATCCCTAGCTGGACGAGGGCGCGGCGCGGGGAATCCCGAATCAGTCCGGGACTGGTGGCGCCATGGAAAACGGGAATGAGGAGGACTGGAGCTGGAGGAGGCAACCGGCGTCGGTGGCGGCGGCCGGCGTTGGTGGCCGAAGATGGGGAGGAGGAAGACTAGAAGACGGGGGCGACCGGGCGAGGAGATAGCCTCGGGGCGACGGGGTGGGATCGAGAGAGAGACGTCGGGGATGGGGACAGCCCGACGGGGTGGGATATTTTGGGGTAGGTGGGCGGCTCGTCGAGCCGTTCGAGCGAGCCGCGAGCCTCCCGAGCCGAGCTGCGAGGCCTCCTTATAGTGTTTTTTCAGCACCAAGCCGAGCCTAGGCTCGGCTCGATTTTGCAAGCTTTGACGAGCCGAGCCACGAGCCAGCTCGGCTCGGCTCGATTCCACCCCTACATCCCACACCTTTACACTTGGTTCTGCCCATAACTACAAAAGTTCATCGACTAATGGCCTTAGGTACACATCAATGTCGTTGCCGGGTTGCTTTGGTCCTTGGATGAGCACTGGCATCATAATGAACTTCCGCTTCATGCACAACCAAGGAGGAAGGTTCTAGATACATAGAGTCACTGGCCAGGTGCTGTGACTACAGCCCTGCTCCCCAAAAGGATTCATGTCGTCTGTACTTAGACCAAACCATAAGTTCCTCGCGTCACCTGCAAAGTTTGAGTACTTTCTCTTGATGTTTATCCACTGCGACCCATCGGCGGGGTGTCTCAGTTTCCCATCTTTCTTACGCTCTTGTTTGTGCCATCGCAACAACCTGGCATGCTCTTTGTTTCTGAACAGACGTTTCAACCGTGGTATTATAGGAGCATACCACATAACCTTAGCAGGAACCCTCTTCCTGGGGGGATCGTCATCACCCTCAACATCACCAGGGTCATCTTGTCTGATCTTGTACCGACATGCAGTGTATATCGGGCATTTATCCATATTCTCGTACTTCTCACCGTGGTATAGGATGCAGTCATTAATGCATGCATGTATCTTCTCGACATCTAATCCTAGAGGGCAGATAGTCTTCTTTGCTTCGTACGTTGTCTCGGGCAGTTTGTTATCCTTTGGAAGCTTCGGCTTCATTATTTTCAGTAACTTCTCAAATTCCTTGTCAGATAAACCAGTCTCTACCTTTCATTTCAGCAGTTCAAGTGTGGTACCGAGCTTTGTGCTGCCATCTTCACAATTTGGGTATAACAACTTTTTGTGATCCTTTTGCACGGCCTCCAACTTAAGCTTCTCCCTTTCTGTATCGCATTGTTGCTTTGCATTAGAAATGACCCGACCAAGACCATCAGTGGACTCATCCGATGCCCGTTGTTCTTCTTCATTGCCGCCTCCCTCTTCTTCATTGTCTTCCATTGAAGTATCACCGTATTCTTCAGGGGACATAGGATAGCTGTCAGCATCCTCCTCTTCTTCATTTTCTTCCAGCCTAACCCCTCTTTCTCCGTGCATGTCCCAACAATAATATCCGGGCATGAAACCTCTCCGAAGCAGATGGCTTTGAAGGATTCTCGGGGCAGAGTGCTTCGCCACGTTCTGATAGTCGACGCAGGGACAAGGCATAAAATTATCCACTTTGTTTGCCTTAGACACATCGATAAATTTATGCAGGCCTGCAAAAGAATCGGAATCGCGTCGATCACCGTACATGCATTGCATCCGCGCATCGATCCGCGTCATAATAATTAACCATTACAATAACATCGTGAATAGTGAAATGACCACCTTACATGGACACATGCAATATTTTTGTATCAGTTACAGATAAAGAAGATAAGGTTGCTAACCTCGGCCGAGGATACTGTGTTGTGCGAACTTAAGTGTGGCTCGGACATTTCGTCGAACACCTTGTGTGCAGTGTGAAGAAAAAAACCTAGCATCCACCTCCCACACAAAATTCCAGAAAAAAATAAGTGGTTGGGCTGGGCTTATTTATAGCCAGGGGAGGGTTTTTGGTCCCGGTTCTTGGCATGAACCGGGACCAATGCTCCGCAGAGCGCCACATGTGCGTCGTGGGGGAGGGTTTTTGGTCCCGGTTCTTGGCATGAATCGGGACCAATGCTCCGCAGAGCGCCACGTGTGCGTCGCGGGGGAGGGTTTTTGGTCCCGGTTCTTGGCATGAACCGGGACCATATTCGATTTAGATTCCGCCCATCGCTTCGTCGTCCTCGTGTACAAATAGGAGGCGCCACAACGCGTTCATCCCCATCCATCCCCTCCCTCTCCAATCTCCACTGCGCCACCATGGAGGTGCCCGCGCTGAACTTCTACGAGGTAGTGATGTTCGCGCACTTCGACATCGTCGCGCTGCCGGCCGCGACGGTGCCCCACGGATGGCACATCAGCTATGCGGGGGTGCCGGTGGCTCCGCTCCCTGGCCGATCTGAGATGGAGACCAATATCGCGGCGCGCCGCCGCCAGATGCCCGCGTGGAAGAGAGCGCTTCCCCGGTACGCGACGGCCAGCCCGTACTGGCCGGCGTTGTTCAAGAAGGAGCGGAAGACTAAGATTGGCAACAACATCATTTACGGGCGCGTGGTGCACCGAGATCTCCGCAACCGAGAAGGGCGGGAGAGGTTCTGGTCCGTCCCTAGACGGATCAAGTACACCATCATCGCCGCCGCTCGCCGCGAAGAGGTGCTCCGTCTCGCGAACAATGCGGAAATCGTGGAGGTTTCGTCCGACGACGATGAGGAATCCGGCAGCTCAGAGGACAACGGGAGCGGAAGTGAAATTGTTGACTAGTGGTTGAATTAATGTAGGACGTGAAATCACACCTTTGTTTCGGAAGAATTTGTGGTTGAATTAATGAAATGCAACTATCTTTCCGCCTCGATTTAGATCTCTGTCCCGGATCAATTTCTGTCACAGCGAGGGTTAGGAACGTGACCGTCGAGTGGCGGAGGCCTTTTTGGTCCCAGTTCGTGGCATGAACCGGGACCAATGCTCCGCAGAGCGCCACGTGTGCAACGCGGGAGCATTGGTCCCGGTTCATGCCACGAACCGGAGCCGTTGCTTAGAGATGAACCAGGACCAATGCCCAGACGGCATGAACCGGACCGGTGCCTGGCATTGGTCCCGATTGCGGAACCGAACTGGGACCGTTGGTATTTGGGTGCTGGGCCAAAGATCCTTTTTTTACTAGTGAAATCGGGAGCCAAAGACACTTTCCACATTGCTAAAAACTAATTGAAAGCGCTAAAGAAATTTCTTTGGTACACCTCCTTCCTACTTAAAATCGTACTTTTTCCTGAGTATTCTTCTACTCAAAATCCAGTGCTGAAAAATTAAAACCCCTTTAGCGAGCAGCTGGCCCAAGAACACTTCCAACTGGAGATAGCCTAATTAGTTTATCACCATTGAAAACAGGTCGTTTGCCATGTGTTCCCGTCTTTGCATGCGCATATACCGGGATACGACAAAGACAACCTTTGCCGAGTGTGTCAACAAAACAGTCGGTAAAGAATTATCTCATGGAAAACATGAAAAACAAACTCACCGCAATGTTTGGCTCTCAGCAAAGACCCAAAAACATCACAACAAAGAACATGGACATGTGTCCCCACCCCTCACTGGTGAGGGAAATTTGGCGGCACCACAAACTAGAGCATATTTAATGGAAATTCTGAACAAATGTATTTTCAAGCTTTCTAGCCACTTTCGCTATTTAAATGATTTTATGCTTATTTCTCGGAAGTAATTCAAATTTGAGCTGTAAGTGTGTGATATCTTGGTTCTAAAAATCTCGAAAAAACATTTTTGGTACAAAATAGTTATCATATAGAATAAACATTGAGAGTTTTGAAAAAAAAAACCTTTTGCTATGAATGGCTATGCCAACCATTTCAACAATGTTTTTAAAAAATAAAGAAATTTTGAATAATGCAATCCTTTTGCATGGAGTCTTTTTATGTGTAGTAGTTCGAAGGGACAATATCAAACTTGTAATACGCAATTTTTTATAAGTGCTCACAACATGGGCTGTCAAGTATGAATAGTCTTGGTTTTCAAGTCAAATGACCAAGATGACGGTCATATCTATGACATAATTTATTACAAGTTATCAAAGCTAGCATCTAGGTGCACTATCTTATCATGATAAACAATGTTGCAAAATAGAGTTTTCATATTTTCCCAAAAAATATTTTCCATTTTCTAAGTGCCAAAATGGTTTTTATGAAGCAAATACAGACAATATGGTGCAAAATTGCAAAACTACAAGTTTATGCTACCTCTTCCTCTGGTGTTTCTGAGTGTTACCAAAGCCATGGTATCGCCTAGCACCACAAGAGTCATCACATCCTTGAAATGCCGGGTAAGCAAAGGGATTGTATGTCCCATCACCAAATTCTACAAGCATTCGATTGTGTCACCCGTCGTGATTGAGTCCATGGTGTTGACGGCGTAGACGAGCGAGTTATACTCGAGTCCAAGACAAGCAGGGATGTACTTGACCATGTTCTCTTCATCAAGAGGGATGTTGTGCCACTAAGTGAAAACCTAACTAGAAAACGTGATATGGATGGAATAGCTCGACACACAAGGGTCGGCTGAGACCTTTTCATAATATAGATTGATTTGTACAATACATGTACACATACAAATACGTAACACAATAGTATTCTAACACCCTCCCTCCATCTCAACCGGGTGACACAAGGTTGATATTGTGCCTACAATGCTTATACAATGGCAATGGAAGTGGCTTGGTGAAGATATTAGCAACTTGATCCTTTGACAAGATGAATCGAATCTGAAGTTGCTTATGAGATATACGCTCACAAACAAATTGAAAGTCCACCTCAATATGCTTTGTTCTTGCGTGAAAAACAAGTTTGACTGACAAATATGTGGCACCAATATTGTCACACCATAACACTGGAGGCTGACCCTGTACAACTCCAAGATCCTGTAACAAGGATTGTACCCAGATAAGCTCTATTGTAGCATTAGCAAGAGCTTTATATTCAGACTTTATACTGGACCTAGAGACAATATACTACTTACGAGCACTCCAGATGATCACATTACCTCCATAAAATATAGCATATCCCCCCAATGGATCGCCAATCATCCATATTGTCCCAGTCTACGTCAGAGAATGCAGACAATAGTGTAGTCAAGGAAGATCGGAATTGAAGACCACTGTCCACTGCGTGACACATACTAGAGAATGTGTTTTATAGAAGACCAATGAAGAGTGTGGGGCTCATGATTAAACTGACACACCTTGTTAACGACAAAGGACAGATCATGGTGTGTCACTACAAGGTACTGGAGACCACCAACAATACTACGATACCGAGTTGCCTCGTTAGCCGAAAGAACATCATCATCAACACTGCACAGATGCTCAAGAGAATACTTGCGCTGTCAAAGAATGAGACTGCCAGATGAAGGTCAATGCACCTCGATTCCTAGAAAATAATGGAGAACACCAAGATCCTTAACAGAGAACTCAGCTTGAATCTCAAAAATCAACCTGGGAATAGCAGGAGCAGTCGAACTAACAACAATGATCTCATCAACATATACCAGTAAGTAAATAGTCACGTCTGGTCTCTGAAGAATGAATAGTGATGTGTCAACAGTGGACAGTGAAAAACCCACTAAGCCAAGCACAAAACTGAGATGTGTGTGCCAAGCATGGGGATCCTGTTTCAGTCCATAAAGAGACTTGGCCAAGTGACAGTAATGATCAGGATTTTTAGGATCAACAAAACCAGGAGGCTATCTCATATATATTTGTTCATCAAGGAAGCCATTGAGGAATGTCTTCTAAATGCCAAGCTGATAAAGGTGCCAGCCACGAGAGAGAGCTAGTGAAAGTAGGAGCCGCGCAGTCATAGGCTTAACCACGGGGCTAAAAGTCTCCTCATAATCTAGATCATATCGCTGCTTAAATCCTTGGCAATGAGACGTGCCTTGTAGCGCTCGATGGAGCCATCATCATGACGTTTTACCTTAAAAATCCAACAAGAATCAATTAAGTTTACTCCAGGAATAGGTGGAACCAGTGTCCACGTACCATTCTCCTTTAATGCAGATAATTCTGCCTCCATGACAAACCACCAGTGTGGGATGCAGAGAGCTTCAAAATAATCTCTTGGTTCAGCTAAAGCTTGCGATGTTGTAAATGCTGCCAGAACTGCATTCTAGGCGACAGTGTCGTCCGTCCGGACCTTGGGCTACGAGATGCCGTGGCGGAGGTGCGTAAATGGGCTAGTCGGAGCAACAACCTGCTCAGGAGGAGGGCCATTAGCTGGTGACAGAGTCCCACCAGAGTTTGGTGAAGTAGGATCTCTCTGGGCTGGTGAAGAAGGATCCGCATGGGCCGATGGTGGCATGACAGCTGGTGATGGCAAGGACGCAACTGAGTCTGTATCAGCTGAAACCGCCCGCCAGGGCATCGTGGGAGTGGTGGCCTCGGTAGCATCCCATCACCAGGGACCAGAGAGGCACCCGACGGACCTGGTGCACCAATCGATACATAGCCATGCATGGCTGCTGTATGATCGACGTGATCACCATGTTCATGTTGAGTTCGCAACATAGAAAATAAAAAAATTCCTACGATGTGAACAACTAAGCATCAAGATCTATCTACCTAGATATAATCAACGGGTGGATATACATCTATAGAGATCTTACCCTTAAAGATCGAAAAGCATTGTTAGTGAAATCTGATTTCGTGGATGATGTAGTCGTTCACTTGCCGATCTCAAGATCGTGATCAAGTCTAGCAGGTCCAGCACCAAGAAGTCCAGCACCACAAAGCAGTGGTGCATCCGTGATCGCATACACGTCTAGTACCCCGACAACCTCTGTGTCCTCGATCTACCGATGCAGCGGAAGCAGCAACTCCTTTCAGACAAAGCCACTGGAAACATGTATCTCGCTAATCCGAGACCATAGGAAATAAACTATAGGGGGAGAGAGTTCCTTCTCGAGGAGGTGTGAGAGTGGAGGAGGAGGAGGTTCTCCTTTTATAGGGGAGGGGCATCCCAAGGGGCATGGCTGTCGGCTATGGTGGTGCCCCCACCTCTCCCTCCATAATGGTGAGTGGAGCTTCCACTAAGCCCACTCCGATAATTCCATCTCCACTCAAAGTTGCATTAATTTTTCAGCAAAATTAATGCATCTCTCATTTAATAAAACTAATTTATTTATTTTATTCAGAATTTTGTTACTTTAATTAACAAACGATCACATAAAACCCCCTACAACATTTCAATATCACATGCAGAACTAGTTTCAACAATTTCACCCGAAACAATTCCGGTGTCCATCGAAATGATTCCAGCGCCTTCATAATCTTTATCTGAAACATATTTGCTCCTAAATGGTGTCGGTATCCCTTAAGTGTGTCACCCTATGGTTCACAAATAATGAAGACATGATCGACACCCCTCTCTGATCAATAATCAGCAGCGGGACCTAGAGATCCGTAATGACTCCCAAACATTCAACGAGGACTCAAGTGATCGTGAGAACCTTTAACACTTGTAACTAAATCCGTTTGTCTCGCGATATATTACATATCCGAGATTTGATCATCGGCATTGATACGTCCATTTCGCATCACTATTCTATATCATAATTTACTGTTATTCATTGATATATTTCATATTAAGAGATGATACTTATGTTATTTCATCTGTTTTTGCATGGTTGATGACTTTTGGAGGATGGACTGTTGAAGTCAGGATTCTGATGGAAAAGGCACTGTTTGGAGGTGAAATTCGCGAATATCAGAAAATTCCAAAAAATACATGGAAAATCATATTTTTCCAGAAGACGAAGGATGCCAGAAGGGGAGCGGAGTTGGGCCACAGGGGGCCCACACCACCCCCTGGCACGGGCCACCCCTGGCCACGCCACCAGGTGGTGTGGCCACCCTGGCCCACCTCTGGCTCTCCCCTTTGGCGTATATTATCCCCACGAAACCCTAAGCCTAGGGGAGCGACCACAGAAAGGTTCCGCCGCCTCTGCGGGGCGGAAAACTATAGAGAGAGAAAGAGCTCTTCGGCAGGCAGAAATCTACCGGGGAAATTCCTTCCCGAAGAGGGGAGATCGTCGCCATCAACACCACCATCAAGCTGGACTTCATCGAGATCATCATCATCATAATCACCACCATCATCTCCACCAGCACCATCATCACCACTCCATACCGCTATAACAATTGGGTTGAATCTTGCATAGTTCTTAGGGGAAACTTTCTCGGTATTGATTACTTGTTGTAGTTGATGCTATTGAGTGGAACCATTGAATTATTGTTTATGTTCAGATTGTTACTTATCATTATTTCATCTCTGATCTTGATCCATATGATGTCTTGTGAGTAGTTCGTTTAGTTCTTGAGGACATGGCAGAAGTCATGTTGTTAGTAGTGGAATTGTGTTGAGAAAGATTCAATAGTTTGTTACTTAAGTTGTGGTGTTATTCTTCTAGTGGTGCCATGTGAACATCGACTACATGACACTTCACCTTTATGGGCCTAGGGGAATGCATTGTGTATTTGGCTACTAATCGTAGGGGTTTCCATAGTGACAGAAACCTGAACCCCCGTTAGGAAACCTTTGCACAAGGGATGTCAGGATCTCAGAGTTTAAAGTTCTGGTTAGGTTTCTATCTTAATTACTTTCTTATACTTGTGGATGCTTGCAAAGGGTATAATCACAAGTATGTATTAGTCCTGGGAAGGTCGGTACATTAGCACAGGTTCACCCACACAACACTTATCAAACTAAAGAAAATTAATCAATTATATGAAGCGAAAGCACTTGACAATATTCCCGTGTGTCCGCGAGAACGTTTGGTCATATTAAGTAATAGAACCGGCTTGTCCTTTGCTAAAGAAAGGATTGGACCACTTGTTGCATTTATTCTTATTGTCTTTGATTTACTCGCACTTTATTATCTACATTATAAAAAACCCTAAAAATCTGTTTGCTAAGTACTTACAGAGAATTCCTGCTCCAAGCCACTCGTAACCACCTTCTGCTCCTCGTTGGGTGCGATACACCCCCTATACTTGTGGGTCATCAAGACTATGTTTTGGCGCCGTTGCCGGGGAGTGAAGCACTATTGGAGAGTGGAACTGGTAAAGGAAACTTCTATTGTGAGTATTGTTTACTTCTGTTAGTTTCTTATTTCGAATTCTACTACCACTGCTAAGGTAGTAGATGAACCACCCCTACAAGAATTGTTGATTGTGTTATGGATAACTACTATTTTGGAGATGGAACTGTCCATCCCAGTGATCATTTTCTCTTTATACACGAATTATGCGAGTTGTTTAAGTGTGAAGGTATTACAATAGATCAAGTCAAGAAGAAGTTATTCTCATTATCACTGAAAGGAAGAGCTGAGGAATGGTATAAGCTGCTAAAGAATGGTCAATCTCTTGCATGGGAGGAAATAGTGCCTCTATTTTATTCAAAATTTTATCCTCCTAGTGAGATCCATAAAGATCGGAATCAAATATACAAATTTTGGCCTCTTGATGGAGAGAGCATAGCTCAAGCTTGGGGGAGATTGAAGTAACTAATGCTCAAATGTCCTATTCATGAGCTCCCCAACAATATTATTATCAATAACTTTTATGCAAGACTTTCTCTTCACGATAAGGATCTATTGGATGCTCTTGGGCTGGATCATTTAAATGCATGAAAGAAGAAGCTAAATGGGATCTTCTAGACCGTATTCAAGAAAATGCTGAAGCATGGGAGAATAATAAAGGAAGAAAGTCAGGTATAAATTATGATTATGAATGCATTGAATCTTTTATGAGAACTGATGACTTTCAAAATATTAAAAATGCATATGGTATTGATTCTCAAGGTATTGCGAGTTATTTTAAAGCTTTTGCTTATTATATTGAAATTTCTAAAAATAAATGGAATAAGTATCACGCACCTTATAAAGATATTGTTAATTGTGTTCCTGCAAGAAATACTGAAGTTTATACTACTAATCATGTTTTACCTGAACCTTACATTCAGAAAATGCATTTCCCAGTTAAGATAAAGGAATATTCTATGATAGCTAGTATGGTTAATGAAAGTACAAATAAAGCTGTTGAACCTGATGAACAAGTAGCTGTTGAACCTATGATAGCAAATGTGAAAGACTTTGTCACTAAATATGTAGAAGATGGACACACCATTCTTTGTAAGGATACTTCTAATATTGTTTCGCAAAGTAATGTTATAAGAACTAGTGTCCCTAAGTTTTCTGTTAGAATAAGTGATCATTGCTACAATGGTTCTTGTGATAGTTATATTGTTAAATTTATGCATGATATTGAAAGTTACTATGAGAGAGGGAAAAGAGTTATTATGCATCTCAATGATATTAAGTTTCCTTGCTTTATGCTGAAAGACTTTATGTTGCACCTGTTTTGCCTTCCTATGCTAGCAGTCCCTGGTTTCAACAATTTGTTTGCTTACAAAATTCCCTTGCATAGGAAGTGGGTTAGACTTAAACATGTGTATTTTTGCTTCTTGATGCTCCCTTTTACTTTGATTCTTACTATTATGTGAGCATCATTGAAATTATCATGCCCATCTTAATGGCTATAAAGAAAGAGCTTTTTGGGAGACAACCCAATATATATTTTCTTTCAGTTTGTTTTTGTTTATTTGAGTCTTGGAAGTTATTGCTTCTTCAATAACCTCTCCTTATCCGTTTGTTTGGTTTCTGTGTCAAGATCAACCTCTAATGAGAGAAAACTAAGATTTGGGGAAGTTGCTGTCCGGAAACAGATTTCTGTGCTTTGCTGTAAAAATTCGTGAAAAATCTCTGTACATCGGATTGAGCTATAATTTTTTTGTGCTTCTGCCCTAGGTTGTTATTTAACTTATGTTGCACTTTTTGATCTGAGCAACAGAAGATTTTCTAAAGAATTGATCTTTACCTGCTGGTCTGTTTTTGACAGATTTTTACCAATCTTGCATTTGCCTCTTAAAAATCGATTTCCTTTTTGAATTCCTTTTGGGCTTTCGGAAGGAGTTGTTTCAGTAGCTTGTGTTATGTTGGATTTCAGTTGAAATTCAGCTTAAAAGGTTTATTACTTTGCATGCACTAATGTTGCTAATGAGAATTGTATTAAGTTTTATGTGAAAGAAAGTTCCACATTATAGGAGAAAATGGTGTAATAAGATAGTGAAATGTTAAATGACTCAAGCAATATGTGTATGAAGATGAAGATATTGATGTTATTCAAGTGGTAACTCTGGAAAGATTTGTTAAACACCAAGTTCAGATACCTGCAGAGTCCATTTTCAAATAGGTAACAGTTCTGGCAAAAAAAAGGTCTGCGAAAATCTGTCAAGTTATAATTTTGCAGTTTTTATCTAACAAGGAAAGCAACGAAGCGAAACAGGGACGAAAACAGAGCCAGGGTGGTGCGGGCCCACCTGGCCGCGCCACCAGGTAGTGTGGCTGCCCTGGATTCCGTCTCCGACCCGTTTTCTCCCAGTACCTTCCTTTTTGTTGTTAAACTTCGAAATATATAATCCCCCGGATCCCCCGAGGTTGGTGTATCGTGCTCTTGTCGGGTTTTCATTTCGATCTGTTTTTGACAGGTAGAGTCTCAGTTTTGGAGCCACAATGTCTTCCTCTGGGGCAGAGAAGGAAGATTCCTCTACGGACATCGTCAACCCGTACATGTGTGAGTTGAAGATTCATCCCAGGGAGTTGTTGCTCGAAGATGGGGAGGTACGGATAAAAGAGGATCAGGGCCCTAAAGGTGCAGGCAGTCTGGAGGACAGGATGGAAGCACTAGAGCAAGAAGTCTTTAGGTACAAGAAGATAGCGGAACGCGAAGTGGATATCATCCACAAGATTAGTTCAGAACTTATTGCCGAGCACCAGAAGGAGACTGCTAAGCTTAAGGATGAAATTCTCTCACTCCACCAAACAACCAACCAACTACAAGCACAGCTCTACAACGTGCAAAATCAAAACTGTGAGTATGAGGTCAGGTTTAAACGCATAAGTGTTGCTGCTAGTTTCGGGATGTTGGAGACCGGGATGTCTTTTGTTGATGGGGAGCCCTTACCTTGGAAGTCGGACGAGGATAAGAGAACACCACCACCAACGAAGGGGTAATTCGTCATCAGGTTTTGGCATCCTCTTGGTTTGTTCCAAGCTTGGGGGAGTGTCGCGGTATCATATCACTATCTTCTATCTTTTTACCTTTTTAGTAGAGTCATATCATGAATAGAGAAGTTATCATATAAGATGGTTTGCATTATGGAAGTGTCTCTCCTCTAGTTAGATATATATGTATCCCTTAGTGTGAGTTGCCGTTATGGAATATTAATGAGAAGTTCTATCATTTACTCTTTTGCATATCTTATATTAGTTTTAAAATTCTGTTGTATGATGGATCTTGTTATTAGTATTGGTATCACTTTGGGATCATTAAGTAAATTTAGTTGGTTTTGGAAAACCTGGCTCGATCAGTAGTAACATTATTTGAGAATTGAATGAAAAAGATAAAAGTACTCTTAAGAAGTATAATTTCATCATCATCTTTCTTGATTTGCTCATAAGCTTAGTATTCTCTAGTTAAGATCTTTTGTGCTTCCAAGGAAGATTGCATGTTTGTTTCTATCACTTGTATGTTTGTTTGTTTCCTTCAACTCTTATATTTGCTACCCAGCCTTGCTAGCCAAAAACCTATACTGACAGGGAATGCTTCTCGTGCATCCAATCCTTAAACCAAAACCTATGCCATTTGTGTCCACCATATCTACCTATTAGCATTATTGCTATTCAAAGTAAATTCATGTTTTTATCTACCTTCCAAATTAAACTTGTTATCTGAAAACTAGCGATTAAAGCTCTCACGAACTTGATGGCACACTTTACTTTTCTTGCACTTAATAAAATTGAACCATTGTGCCCATCTATGTTTACATGCTTGCACTTTGTAAGTTGGGAATTAGCAGAACCGTGTTGTCATGGGGAACGCTTTCAACAATTGCACTTGTACATTGTACCCAGTTGATATCATGCTCTTTTGTTTATGCATGTCGTCGGTGTGAAATGAAAGGGGAGCTTGTAAGCCCATGGAGTTATGTATGTGTGTTAGAGAAACTCCTGGGCGGCTAGTCTAAGCCATGCCTAATCATGGTGGAAACCTGCAGCGTAACCATAATGAGTAATCTATGAAGCATTCTTCTCATAAAAAAAGAGATAGAGATTGAGAAAAGAAGAAAGAGAGAAAAAAGCACCATTTTCCCGTGGTAAATAAGAAGATGCTGAGATGATTATTTCCTGCTTGCCTTGTCATTTTGATATGGGGATTGTTACGTATCATCGGGCAAGGGGTACCCCGTTGGTGGTTCTCTATGATACACACATACTTACTATGACAAGAACTTACCGGTGACTAAACTTGAGTAGCATGAGGAGTAGCCCTCGTATTCAAGGGACATGATATTTTCAACTTATAACTTGTCAAGCATCATCATATTTGTTCACTTTAACCTTAATCACCTAAAGATGCTTATGTTAGGGGCAATGAGAGCTGAAAGCTAATAAGTACCATAATTTTTGGAAGCTCTTTATGAAACTTGAAATCCGTGCTTCCCTCTACGAAGGGCCTTTCTTTTACTTTTTTGTTGAGTCAGTAAACCTATTCCCTTCTATCTCAGCAAGTATTTTGTGTTTCATTCATTCATATGATGATTTAGTCAATCATGTTTCTTATGTTCCTTGTTTTGCATATTACTCTTATCTTAGTGTTTATTACTTTGAAACTTATCATTGAAAACCAATTATGTTTGAACTCCTGCAAATTGTCCACTATTCTTCGACCAAGAGCTAAGTTTGCCATTACCAATGGTGATTTACTTTGTGTATCTTTATTGTGTTTCCTTTACCTATTGCAAGTTAAGTTATATAATTGTGAGTTGTCTTCTATTATGATTTATGTATTGATGAATGTGATGTTTCTTGTACGTATTCTTTATCGACTCTTCACTCCATAAACCTGAGGTCATGTTTATTGAGCTCAGTTTTCGCTTGGGGACAAGCGAAGTCTAAGCTTGGGGGAGTTGATACGTCCATTTTCCATCACTATTCTATATCATAATTTACTGTTATTCATTGATATATTTCATATTAAGAGATGATACTTATGTTATTTCATGTGTTTTTGCATGGTTGAGGACTTTTGGAGGATGGACCACTGAAGTCAGGATTCTGATGGAAAAGGCACTGTTTGGAGGTGAAATTCGCGAAGATCAGAAAATTCTAGAAAATACATGGAAAATCATATTTTTCCAGAAGACGAAGGATACCAGAAGGGGAGCGGAGTTGGGCCTCAGGGGGCCCACACCACCCCCTGGCACGGGCCACCCCTGGCCACGCCACTAGGTGGTGTGGCCACCCTGGCCCACCTCTGGCTCTCCCCTTTGGTGTATATTATCCCCACGAAACCCTAAGCCTGGGGGAGCGACCATAGAAAGGTTCCGCCGCCTCTGCAGGGCAGAAAACTACAGAGAGAGAAAGAGCTCTCCGGCAGGCAGAAATCTGCCAGGGAAATTCCTTCCCGGAGAGGGGAGATCGTCACCATCAACACCACCATCAAGCTGGACTTCATCGGGACCATCATCATCATCATCACCACCATCATCTCCACCAGCACCATCATCACCACTCCATACCGCTATAACATTTGGGTTGAGTCTTGCATAGTTCTTAGGGGAAACTTTCCCTGTATTGATTATTTGTTGTAGTTGATGCTATTGAGTGGAACCATTGAATTATTGTTTATGTTCAGGTTGTTACTTATCATTATTTCATCTCTTATCTTGATCCATATGATGTCTTGTGAGTAATTTGTTTAGTTCTTGAGGACATGGAGAAGTCATGTTGTTAGTAGTGGAATTGTGTTGAGAAAGATTCAATAGTTTGTTACTTAAGTTGTGGTGTTATTCTTCTAGTGGTGTCATGTGAACGTCGACTACATGACACTTCACCTTTATGGGCCTAGGGGAATGCATTGTGTATTTGTCTACTAATCTTAGGGGTTGCTGGAGTGACATAAACCTGAACCCCCGTTAGGAAACCTTTGCACAAGGGACGTAAAGATCTTAGAGTTTAAAGTTGTGGTTAGGTTTATATCTTAATTACTTTCTTGTACTTGCGGATGCTTGCAAGGGGTATAATCACAAGTATGTATTAGTCCTAGGAAGGTCGTTACATTAGCACAGGTTCACCCACACAATACTTATCAAACTAAAGAAGATTAATCAACTATATGAAGCGAAAGCACTTGACAATATTCATGTGTGTCCTCGAGAACGTTTGGTCATCTTAAGTAATACAACCGGCTTGTCCTTTGCTAAAGAAAGGATTGGGCCACTTGCTGCATTTATTCTTATTGCCTTTAATTTACTCACATTTTATTTATCTGCATTATCAAAAACCCCTAAAAATCCGTTTGCTAAGTATTTACAAAGAATTCCTACTCCAAGCCACTTGTCAACACCTTCTGCTCCTCATTGGGTTCGACACTCTTACTTATCGAAAATACTGCGATACACCCCCTATACTTGCGGGTCATCAGGTATCCCCATACATAGTTTGATCTTGTTACCAACATGCACTCTTTTCTCGTTCCCGTGATATAACATTCTAGTGATCTTATCACTTGCTTGCAAGCTACATCAATATGATATCACCAAAAGGGCCCTGAGTGTATCTCTCCGTCATCGGGATGGACAAATCTCACTCTTGATACATGAGCCTCTACATAACACTTTCGGAGTATCTTCACCCACCTTTATTGTCACCATGTTACGGTGTGATGTTTGATGTTATCAAGTTACTCTTCCGGTGTTAGTGATTGACATGATCTCATGGTCTAAGGACTAAAATTATTTCATATGATGTTATAGCAATATAAAAACAATGACTTTGATCATATTGCTATACTTTGGATGAATGTTCATCACATCATTCCACCAATGTTGTGACCTCGTTATTAAAAACATCCAATGTCCATGATCAGGAAACCTTGATCATCTTGTTAATCAACAAGCTAGTTTATATGAGAGGCATAACTAGGAACTCTTTATTTTGTTTATTAAACACACATGTATTAACGTTTCCAATTAATACAATTATAGCATGCAAAATAAATATTTATCATAAATAGGAAATAAGATAATAACCACTTTATTATTGCCTCTCGGGCATATTTCCTTCAATCTCCCACTTGTACTAGAGTCAATAATCTAGTTTTGAAAAACTTGCGCATTCAACACCTATGGCTTTCTGGTGTTGTAGATACCCGTTTTCTAGTGGTAAACACAATCTTCGGATCTGACACTTTCAGGTCCATGTGTATCTACATGTCTTTGTGTCTCTACGCATTAGTCATTCTCTAATGAGATGGCATTTTATAAATTTAGTCCTTTTGTGAGACCTTTATTTCCTTTGGGTTAAACATGTTGATCTAATTCTCGCACAATATATCTTCATAGTACTAGCCCACTATGAACCACACCTAGTTTGATAAAAAGCTACTTAACACAAATGCCCTTCTTTGCTGCTACTATAGCAGTTATATACTTGGCCTTTTATTGTAGTATCCATCACAATGTCTTAACTTTAGAACTCATCTAAATCCACCATGGAACCTCCTTTCCATTACATTGTGCCACCCATAGTTTAAATTGAGATAAATTTTATTTGTATCTTGTGACAAACTAGTATCAATGTAACACTTTACAATGAACTATTTGTAACTATTTGTCACCTCTACATAAATATATTCTTAGTTCTTGCAAAGATCATAAGAATATCCTTACTATTATCCAATGATCCTCTTATGAATCATTCTGGTATATGCACATAACATTTAGAGCATAGGACATATATGTATTTGTACATATCACGGTATATATGATTGATCAAAATATTCATGTGATTTCACTCACCAAGTGTCAAAACACTTGAATCTCGTTTCACTTACCAAGTGTCAATACACTTGAATCTTGATTCAACCCTTTCCATACGACAAGAACATTTCTTGTCGTTTCCATATTGAACTCTTTCAATATCTCATATATGTACGTATGGCACAACTATATTAGCGCATCAATCTGTCCATATAGACATTGATACCTAATATTCTGGTTTTTCTCAAGTCTTTCATTGAAATCCAATTTTAATGAAATTCTTAACTTGTGTTAATAAAAGATACATCATTTTCAATCAACACCATGTCTACTACATAATGTATTAGAAATATGTATTAGCGCTCCTACTTAATTTCTTGCAAAAGCAAGCACCTTCATCGTCTCTGATGAAATTAAACTCTTTTAACATTTTCATCATGGTGAAGATTCCAACTCCACTATGCTCACTTCAACCATTGAAGTTTGCATGCCATTTTAGCATCTTTTGAATCAACAAAACCCTTTGGACTGTGCCATGTACACGTCCTAGGTAACCATTCTATTAGAAAAACTTTGTTTTGTTTGTTCAACTACCATATATAAAATTATATGTAGTGGTTTCTATATTAATCCGTGAAGACTAAATATCGCTACAAAAGATCAAATCTTGCCGTAGTAACTCCTTGAACATTGCTGTGAACTCTTTTTCGACATGTCGACTATTTCATAGATGTAAAACATCCATGTCTATTTCTTTATAGATCCAAATACGACCAATAGGCTTCATGCCTTTCTGGAGTGCCTTCCAAGTTCATAAACTTGATTTCTCATGTATGGAAACTATCACAGATATTGTGACTTATAGTCATTTTATGGAGGCCCATCATCGCTTCTTTGCATGCATTCAGTTCATCATTGTCAATACAATAATGACTTGTTTATCAAATCTCAATATTTGATTCTTACCCGACCCATACGGTTCAATAGGAGCTCTAATCTCTGAGATCACAACCTTTGTAATGACAGGATCCATGAGCATTTTAGCCGCCTCTGGGACACTTTCTGGCGCTATGCTACTTAGCACATATTGCTAAGGTTCAATAAAATTATAAAAGTTCTATTGTCCTCCCACTTAACTTTTCACAAAAAATCCCTTCTCAAGGAATTCGATGTTCTAAGAGACAAACTCTTTTGTATTTTGTGTTATGGAGGAATACCCAGCAATTACTTTGGGATAACCAACAAAAACGTGCTTATCCGACTTTGGTTGTAAACATTTTACTTATACCAAAATTTAAGAAAAGACAACTCGGGTTTTATCCCGAACCATAGCCCATATGGTGTCATTTTAACGGATCACGATGGTGCTATTTTCACTGTAAAAGTGAAAGTCTCCAAAGATTTAATCCATAAAACATAATGGCAGTTTTATAAATGACACATTTGATCTTACCATGTCAAACAAGGTTTGATTCCATATCTTGAATACTCCATACTCCTATGGTTTATCGGGAAATGCAAATGCATGGAACAATTCCTCAAATCTTAGGTGTTTTGCTAAACATGTAACTCAAATATATTCCTTTATGACCGAATAATAAATTGTTTATTTTCTTGTTAAAATGATTTTCTACTCCATATTGAAAACCTTTGAACAATTTTCAAATGTTTCATACTTCTTCCTTATTGAGTAAATATACACATATATCCACTCAAATTTTCGGAGAAAGTGTATGAAGTTGAAAGATCCACCGCTCATGCTACACATAATGGACTATATACATCAATATGCAAAAAGTCCAATAGGTTATTCATCCGTTCTCTTTGGCCCATGAACAGAGTTTCAATTATCTCTAGGAAAGTCTCACAAGCGTATGTTGATCAAAATCAAAGACTCCAAAAATCCGTCAACATCGAGTTTCTTCATGTTTTCTTTCCAATATAATTTAAACGGTGATGTCACTTTGTAAGTGATCTATCAATCATTTGTCTTGCAACATTTTAGCATTAGTTTTTTATGGACGTGATTTCTCCAACTAGACTTGTAAAAGTTCATCTATCTTCTATGGAATACGATAATTATTTGAGCAACCATTTTATCATAATACCAGAACAAAATAACAATTATTAAACAAATCTTGAAGGCAAACTTTAATGTCACCACATATTCTTTTGCTAGTTACTTAGGCCATTGTAGTTCATGAATTGTGTTGTTCTGTATGACGTTTCACACCAACCAATTCGGTATCCAATACCCAAGAACCACATTGTTTAACAAGCAAATAATACAACCATAACATGTATATCATCTATATACATAGGCTGGACATTTCAAGACTTTGTCTTTTCTGCAAAATATTTTATAGATTCTATTTCAGCATTTCCTTTTCCTTTAAAATAATCTATCAACATCAATAGTCGCGTCATAGATATGACACATAGTCCAAAGCGTGTATAGTCAAATACTAATACCATCGGACTTGCACTTTGAAGTGGATCACCATCATCAAATGTTTAGCATTCTTTCAAAATCCATTCTTTAGTAATCTTTTAGTGCAGTAAACATTTTACCTACATCTTCTATTCATCCTCATCATGACAACTTTCATGATCAAGATACTATAGCCTATAAGAGCGAATCACGAGTATAATGTTATTTCCCAAAACCTTTTTGGGAGATTAGGACGCCTAGCGTCTCCAACCTTCACAAATTCTCATACAATATAAGAACATGTATTTTACCAAACTATACTCTATCATATTGCAACCATAAACATCATTTCAGATATCACAATATCTTCCACACATGATGGTTTCTGAAATAATTCTTTTAGCTCCTAGATAACCTCGATATTAAAACAACTTTTGAATATCAAGAATCATGGAGGCAAACATGATACTTTAGATACTAACACTAGAATTGTTACTCTTGATTTAATACTACTTATTAAACTTCATGGAGTAAATGGAGTTTGCTGAAAGTTTGCAATAGGACTTCTATACTTTAGATTGACACTCAAAATAATACAATACCAGCTCATAAAGTAAATATCCAGAAATATATAGTTCTATTATCTCAATTATAACTAAGCATAGGGTAGTAAACGGATGCCAATAACTAAAACAAATTATGCAAATTCACTTTGGTTTAGTTTATGATAAATTGAATTTGACTAATCCAAATTATAAATAAACTCTCACTCAAAACCAACATCCCTCGAGTTGTTTTGGTGATTACATGAACCAAATCCACTACATGAAGTATGATCATCATGAGTTGGTGCAGCTTCAAAGGCGAGCATCTATATGGTCATCATATCAACCATATGACTCATGCTTTACCTTTCGGTTCTTGTTCTGAGGCCACGTATGTACATGCTAGGCTCGCCAAGTAAGAACCTTAGCACCCGTGTGTGTAAAACTATCTTACACCCGATGTATGCGAACATAGAGTCTATCACACCCGATCATCATGTGGTGTCTCGAAACGACGCACTTTCTTAATAGTGCGTACTAAAGGAAGAACACATTTTTGTCTTGATATTTAAATGAGGGGTCATCTTATAATGCTACTAAAGTGCCAAACAATCAATATAATATGCAAACAAATGTCATATGCAAAAAGGATATGATATGGTTCTGGCACTTCATCGCTATCAAGTGCATTGTGGTATGATCTTTATCATTCCTATATGTGTAAGGCCAAGGTCTATGGAACTTACACTTTGATATGTTATTATTTCCAAGAGTGCAATCCATACTATAAATTATAACATCACCATATCATGACACTTGCCCAGCAAAAAGCTAAACTAGATGCCTCTAATTTATCAATTGCAAGTTTTACGTGGCTTAGGGTTTCAAAGATAGAACTATTCATACCTATGAACATTAAACCAAAATGATGATAATCAAATTATTCTGAACTCGTTGTAAATCAGATATTAGTAGGAGAGATAGACACCCGCTAGCCACTTATGCAAAACTAGTTGCATGTCAAGTGTGGAACATGTCTCACGTGTGAGGACATGTAAAGTTAGTCCGAGCCGCTTCATCCCACTATGCCACCAATATCCAAAATACATAGAAGATGCAATAAAATAATCATCAACGCCCACATACTCATATGTCTTCTACCCGTGCACAGTATCTATGCATAGATCAGGCTCTGATACCACTATTGGGTTCGCAACATAGAAAACAAAAAAAATCCTATGATGTGAACAACTAAGCACCAAGATATATCTACATAGATACAATCAACAGGTGGATATACATCTATAGAGATCTTACCCTTGAAGACCGAAAAGCTTTGTTAATGAAATCTGATTTCGTGGATGATGTAGTCGTTCACTTGCCGATCTCAAGATCATGATGAAGTCCAGCAGGTCTAGCACCAGCAAGTCCAGCAGGTCCAGCACCAACAAGTCCACCACCACAAAGAAGTGGTGCATCCGTGATCGCATACATGTCCAGTACCCCGACAACCTCCGCGTCCTCACTCTAACGATGTAGCGGAAGCAACAACTCCTTTCAGACAAAGCCACAAGGAACATGTATCTTGCTAATCCGAGACCATGGGGAATAAACTAGAGGGGGAGAGAGATCCTTCACGAGGAGGCGTGAGAGTGGAGGAGTAGGAGGTTCTCCTTTTATAGGAGAGGGGGCTGCCTAAGGGGCATGGCCGCCGGCCATGGTGGTGCCCCCACCTCTCCCTCCATAATGGTGAGTGGAGCTTCCACTAAGCCCACTCCCATTAATTCCATCTCCACTCAAAGTTGCATTAATTTTCCACCATAATTAATGCATCTCTCATTTAATAAAACTCTTTTATTTATTTTAATTTGAAGTTTCTTAATTACTTTAATTAATAAACATTCACATAAAACCCCCTGCAACATTTCAATATCACATGTAGAACCAGTTTCAACAATTTTACCTGAAACAATTCCGGTGTCCATCGAAATCATTCCAGCACTTTCATAATCTTTATATGAAACATATTTTCTCTTAAATGGTGTCTGTATCCCTTAAGTGTATCACCCTACGGTTCACGAATAATGCAGACATGATCGAGACCCCTCTATGATCAATAATCAGCAGTGGGACCTCGAGATCCGTACTGACTCCCACACATTCAACGATGAATCCAGTGATCCTGAGAACCTTTAACACTTGTACCTAAGTCCCTTTGTCTCGCGATATATTACATGTCTGAGATTCGACCATCGGTATCCCCATACCTAGTTTGATCTCGTTACCGACATGTACTCTTTTCTCGTTCCCGTGATATGACATTCTAGTGATCTTATCACTTGCTTGCAAGCTACATCCATGTGATATCACTGAGAGGGCCCTGAGTATATCTCTCCATCATCGGGATGGACAACTCCCACTCTTGATCTATGAGCCTCTACATAAAACTTTCGGAGTATCCGAACCCATCTTTATTGTCACCCTCTTAAAGTGTGACATTTGATGTTATCAAGTTACTCTTACGGTGTTAGTGATTGACATGATCTCATGGTCTAAGGACTAAAATTACTCTGTATGATGTGATAGGAATGTAAACATAATGACTTTGATCGTATTGCTATACTTCCGATGAATGTTCATCACATCATTCCACCAATGTTGTGACCTCATTATTAACAACATGCAATGTCTATGATCAGCAAACCTTGATCATCTTGTTAATCAACGAGCTAGTTTATATGAGAGGCATAGCTAGGAACTCTTTATTTTATTTATTAAACACACATGTATTAACGTTTCCAGTTAATACAATTATAGCATGCAAAATAAACATTTATCATAAATAGGAAATAAGATAATAACCACTTTATTATTTCCTCTCGGGCATATTCCCTTCATTTCAGGTGTGAGAACCTCCAGTCGAGTAGCATGCCTGGAACCTGCACCATGGTTAGCAAGAAAGGTAGAATATGCAGTATCCATAAATTGGTCAGTTGAAAGTAAAGAAGATTCCGTGAATGGTGGCGACATATGAGAGTTGGGCATGTTGGCAAAAGGAAAATGACCGTCATCAAAAATCACATCTCGATGGATATACACTCGATTAGACGGAACATGGAGACACTTGTACCCTTTGTGTAAAGCACTATACCCAAGGAACACACTTCTTTGAGTGAAAATCAAGTTTGTGATTGTTATAAGAACGAAGATGGGGCCAACAAGCACACCTGAATACCTTAAAAAAGTGTAGTTAGGAGTTTCATGAAGACGACGCTCAAGTGGAGTCTTCATGTCAATAGTGTGACTAGGAATCCTATTTATAAGGAAACGGGCTATAGAGAAGGCATCACTCCAATAATGTAAAGGCATAGATGCATGAGCAAGCAAGGTGAGACCAGTTTCAACTATATGACGGTGTTTTCATTCAGCAGTGCCATTTTGTTGATGAGTGTGAGGACATGACACATGCTGTGAGATGCTTAAGTTATGAAAGACAGGGTGGAGTTTCTCATATTCACCACCCTAGTCTGTTTGGACATGCACGATTTTGTGATTGAGAAAACTTTCAACATGTTTCTAAAACTGAAGAAATACATCATAGACATCAGATTTGTGTTTAAGCAAATAGAGCTAGGTGAAGTGACTGTAAGCATCAACAGAACATACATAAAAGCGTTGTCCACTAAAATAATTCTGGGCAGGTCCCCAAACATCAGAATAAATGATCTCTTATGGATACTGTGTTACACTAGTGGACAAAGAGAATGGCAACTGATGACGTTTCCCTTGCTAACAAGCATCACACACTGCTTTATTTTTATTGGACTCAAAGGTAGATGGCAAATCATGAGTGAAGAACTTGTTTAACTACTTGCAAAGCTAGATGTCCCAGATGACTATGCCACATATCCTGTGACACCTTGACACTACTGAGCACTTGCTTGATAATTGGAGCTTTAATCTCATAGAGACCACCATGGCAATGACTAATGGGTCCCACCTAAATGGCTAACGGCCGTTTGGATACGCTGATGGCCTAGCTTTTTTTAAAAAATCATTTTTTTCCCGAATATTTTGAATTTTTTGACTCGTTAATCTCATAGAGATATTTTAACTCTAAGTACGCTTAATCTCAGGTCAAATTGTACTCATGGCCAAACTTCCCAATCGGTTACCCATCCTCACACTATGCCAACCCTAGCATGCATAACTTCTCCGTTCCTTCCGGATGAGCTTCCGAGAAACAAATTAGAACTTGCTGATAATACTACCATATTAATCCTATTAACCCTTGGACCATGATGTCACACGTCTTTATTTTCTAAATTCCAAACAATTATTTAAGTAACCAACAATGAATAAGTATAATCTTCAATTCAAATAACAATAAAATGATTTTACTTTTGCCTTTTTCTATTTAATATCGAAAAATTCATATCTTTAAATCTGTAAATCGGAATTCAACAAATAATATGTCTAAATTGATCAAAAAATAAGAGTAATCCAAATATTACATCCATATCATCTTTTTAATCATGCTCCATATCTTTTTAACACTACACATACCCAACTTATGTCACGATTTTAGTCATAACATTGGTAGTTTGGTCTGAAAGTCATGAAACCTTGAACATTATAACTCATTTCTGAGAAGGAATTTTTGAGATATTTTCAATATTCCAAGTTTGATATTTTTTCTTGGAACTATGTCACATAATATGATAATACGCGGAGGTTTTACATTGTTTGGATCATTTTTTAATTTCTTATGCCCGTTTCAAATTATGGCCATAACAGCGGGCATGAAGATTCTTAGCTCGGGGATGATCCTCACTAAACTTGCAATGGTATTCTGATAAAATAGCATATGTGAACAAAAATGATTTTCCACAAAATCATGAGGATTAGATCATGTACCTGTAGTTCAAATATGACCCACTTCCTACCGATTGAGTGAGAATTTGTCTTTTTCACAAGGGGTGGAAGGAAAGGTTTAAGATACCCTGTGTTGGGACATGGTTAATGGAAGGTGGTCTAGTATTTTTGAAAAAATAGGGTGGTACCATTTTGAAACTTTCATTTGATGGTTGCTTCACAAAACACCCGTTTTTAGCACTCGGAAAATGCAAAATGACTTTTTGGTGTGACAAAAAGGAAAAATTCCTCCTGCAATATTCTTTGTCATCCCAATATGCACATGTGTGCACAATATATGCATATTGTCACAAACTATGGCGTGATTCTAGCCATAACTTTGGTTCTTTGGTCTGAAAGTCATGAAACCTCGAACATGATGCTCATTTTTTAGAAGAAAATTTTGAGATATTTGCAATATTCCAAGTTTAATAATTTTTTCCTCGCAACTATGTCACATAATGACATCACTAGAATATTTACATTGTTTGGATCGATTTTGAATTTCTTATGTCTGTTTCAAACTATGGTCAAAACAGCGAGCATGAAGATTCTTCGCTTGGGGCTGAGTCTTGCTAAACTTGCAATGTATCTCTTATGAAATAGAATATTGTGAATCTAAAAATGGATTTTCCAAAAAATAATGAGAATTATATCATATACCTATAGAACCAAATCTGACCCACTTTCTACCGATTCGGCGGGAACTTGTATTTTTCACGAGGGGTGAACGGAATGGTTTAAGATACCCCAATTGGTACATTATCCATGGAAGGTGGTCTAATATTTTTTTAAATCATGTGGTTCCATTTTGGAACTTTCATTTGATGGTTGCTTCACAAAACACCCCATTTTAGCACTCCGAAAATGGAAAAAGGCTTTTTGGTGCAACAAAAAGGAAACTTTCTCCTGCAACATTGTTCTCCATCCCAAGATGCACATATATGCACAATATGGACACATTATCATAAACTACGACGTGATTCTAGCCATAACATTGGTTCTTTGGCCCGAAAGCCATTAAACCTCGAACATGATGCTTATTTCTGAGAAGGAATTTTTGAGATATTTTCAATACTCCAAATTTAATATTTTCCTTGCAAATATGTCGCATAATATGACAACACGCGAAGATTTTATATTATTTGGATCGTTTTTGAATTTCTTATGCCCATTTCAAACTATGGTCAAAAAAGTGGGCATAAAGATTCTTAGCTCGGGGTTGAGCCTCGCTAAACTTGTAGTGGATCTTTGATGAAATAGTATATTGTGAAACTAAAATTGATTTTTCCAAAAAAATTGGAGCATTATATCATGTACATGTAGTTCAAATCTAATCCACTCCCTACCAATTCGACAGGAATTTGTCTTTTTTACGAGGGGTGGACAGAAAGGTTTAAGATATCTCGGTTGAGACATTGTCCATGAAAGGTGGTCCAGTATGTTTGAAAAATGGGGTGGTTCCATTTTGAAACTTTCAATTTGTGATTACTTCACAAACAACCCCTTTTTTGCACTCAGAAATGAAAAATGTGTTATACGAAAGTATATATAATATTTTATTTAATTTTTATTCAACACAAATACATAATATTTGAGTTTAGATATATAGATCTTATTTTTCTGCAAATTTTGATATATTATTTGTATTTTTTGAATTAAAATGATTTAGTTATGATTTTTCTAGGATTGACGTTGCGAAAAGGAAAAAGAGCTATACCGATTGCAATGTCGTCAGTGTAGGTGTGAAACCTATGCCGACGGCTTAGCCGTCAACGTAGATTTGACGCCGCCGCGTCGCCGTCACGACCAATCCCCTGCGCCGACGGCTGCCATCGCATATCTCGTCCTACGCTAACAACAAACATGGTCCGGCAGCCTCGTTGATCGGCTGTCCAGCTTGGGCCTACGCCGACAGCCCCGACTAAAAGCCGTCGGTGTAGGATATGGCTGCCGGCGCTTGACCTGCTCCTGTAGTGAGACCTTCTAGCTTTTAAGAAAAATGAAAGTATCTAGATATATTTCCATTTAGTTTGAATCTAGTCTATTTTAAAATATCTAGAAGGTCATTAATGAACGGACGGTATAGGGGGGAATGTTCCACCTCTTCTCTTTCCAACATTATCAGTTTTGGTGGTGTTACTTCCATCTTCATCCCAGCTGTTTGACAGTTACATGTACCTCCAAGGCTCCATATTTTCATTTGGCTCCTTGCATAGAACAAACTAACGACTAGGGATAAATCAAAGAAAAGAAATATGTATAAACCCGAGGATTGTGTTTTCTACTCTGAGTTAGAAACAGTGCATCATCTTCCAAGAGGATTTGGTCCCAGATTGATCTTTTTTCCAAAATCATCTGTTGCCAGATTTTGGGTTTCCAACAAGAAACATTGTCTATTGAATTCTGTTTGTGCATATGTTCTCTGGAGCATTTGAAAAATCAGGAATGATTTGATCTTTAATGGCCAATCTTGGTTTGGTATTAAGTAGGTGCGGAGGCTGATTCTCAGCTCTCTCGAGCGACGGAAGCTGATCTTCAAGGAAGGTATGATTGACAGGGCGAACAATTTCTACAGTCACGTCTCCATCCTTTTTCGAGCCTCCCTCCTTCTTCGAGCCCCCATGCAACTGACGAGTGGCTAGCCAAGGAGGTCCAGACCAACTCTGGGGATGTGCTCTCCCCGATGGCGAAGAAGCGAGCTGGAGCGGGGACTTGGCTTACTCCTACGACAGTCCTTGATGGCCTGGCCACTTTGCCTGAAGCACTCGATTTGTTCTGAGTTGTTTCGTCTCCACCTTTTCCTGATTGAGATATAGGGATGTCCTGCTGTGTCTCTCCCCACTACGGGAGAAAGGATCATTGTCGTGTGGGAAAAAGACACGGCAAAGGTTTGGCGGAACTCGGCAAAGTCTTTGCTGTGTGTTGACACACGGCAAAATCCAGACGGCAACGTCGTCGAAAGCAATGGGTCTTTGCCTTCTGTTTTTCAGAATAGGCACGGCAAAGGCTTTGCCGTGTGTTTTATATGTCCGCTCGGCATATAAAAATCACTTGACGGTTCAGAGAAGATGACGGTGCCTTATTCTTTGCCGTGTCTTTTCTTATACACTCGGCAAATATATATTTTTAAAATAAAAAACACAAAAGGTCCATTCCCGCTGCTGGCGTTGCCATGGCTCCTGGCGTGCTCCCGAGCGCGCTGCGCGAGCAGGACGACGAAGACGGCGGACGATGCAGGCCAACGGCCGGCAGCGACGGACGAGGCACGACGGACTCGTGCAGGACGACGGAGGAGGCGGACGATGCAGGCCGGCGGCCGGCAGCGACGGACGAGGCACGACGGACTCATGCAGGACGATGGAGGTGGCGGACGATGCAGGCTGGCGGCCGGCAGCGATTGACGAGGCACGACGGACTCGTGCAGGGCGGCGGCGGCAGGCCGGCCGGCCGGTACGGACTGGTGGTGAGCAGGGGCGCCGGTCAGCCTGGCTCGCCGGCGTGCCTCCGGTCGTCACCGGCAGGAGGGGCCTGGCGGAGCTCGAGGGGGCTAGGGCTGGCCGGCCGGTATGACGGGGAGGAGTGCAGCCAGCTCGCTCACGTGTGGAGATTGAGGCGCTGTGGCTCCAATCCAATCCATTGCTCATGTGTCGTGGCAGACGTGATGGGAGAGCCCTGTTTGCCAGCTCACCGATCCGTGACCACTCTCATCTCAACCGTTCAACCTGACAATGATCGAATGGTTCTTGTTTATCTGGGTCTTTGCCGTGTGTTTTCTCGCGAATACTCGGCACAGCCTAAACTCAGCAGAGACTGACCATCATGACGGCTCCGTGAACGGTCTCGGTGTTGCCATGACCGATTCTTTGCCGTGTATTTTTCTCTGGTTTTGCCGTGTTGATTTCGTTGATGTGTGTTTTCTTGTAGTTTTGCCGTGTATCTTTTTTACCATGTGTTTTTCTCGAAATATACCGTGTACTTAATCTTTGCCTTGTGTTTTTCTCATTGTACTCGGCAAAGAGTTTCTTTGCCGTGTTCCGCATCGCTGGACACACGGCAAAGAGCCGAACACACAACAGCGGCGTTTTTTTCCGGTTGTACCCTTTTTTAGATAAAAGGTCAAAGGCTTGACGTTAAATTAATAATGCCAAACGGCGACATGATACAAGGTACCGCGACTAGCTTACACGGAAGAGCAACCCACCCACACAAGAAGGCAGACCACTAAGCTACACTCGAAAGCGCATGACCATTACAGTTACTACAAAAGCGGAAGGTGAGCTCAGGACGTCTACAGTGTCGGGCCGGAGCTCCTCCAGAAGACGAGCCATTTTCACGCGCGCCGTCAAGTTCCAGCCACCGCTGCAACAACGCCACCAGAAGCCGGCCACCTCCAGGAACCAAACCAGGATGCCCGGAGGCCCCTGGTCGCAACGAGGAAGCCCCAAGGAGAGGGAGAGCAGGTCCGCAGAAAGCTTTGCCGGGGGAGACACGCCACAACTCCAACCGTCCGAAGACACCGAAGCTCCACCACAGCTCCTCCGGCGAGCCACACGTCGAGTGCTCCAAGGCGGTGTCTTCAAGAAGATCACGACACCAGAGCGCCGCCAGCGCCCGATCCGAGGATCAGGGTTTTCACCCGGAGCACGAGGGAGACCGAAGGCACCGTAGCGACGCCTTCACCAAGGGAACGACGCCCGTAGACGCCGCCGTCGCGGCCCAAAGGGCAGGGTTTCCTCTCGGCAATGCCTTCTGCCTCCAACACGAGGGCCGGACTGCCGTCAAGACAGCAACCGCACCACAGCCACAGCGAGCAACTCCCCGTCCACCACGCCGCCCACACGGACCATGGGAACCGGACAACACCTGGGCCCCTGGCGCGCCCGCTCGCCAAAGAGGCCCCCACCACCTAGGGCCGCCACCCCAGCACCCAAGCAGAAGCAACGAAGATCGCAGAGAAGGCCGGGATGATACTATGCAGGGCCCGAAGAACAGCAAGACAGCGAGCGAGGCCCCCAGATCAACAACCTCCAGTCCCCATGGCTGCAATCGTCAGAGATCTACGGGAGGGAGAAGGGCTCGCACGGGTCCAGAACCCCTGCCCCAGACCGAGCTCGCAGCGGCCAGAGCCGGCCGCTCTACCCATCTCCGACCACGCCGCCACTTCTTCACAGCGCCGCCGCGCCGCACGCACCTCGACACCGGCCAGATCGACGCCCCGCCAGAGAAGAACGTCAGATCTGGGAGGGGAATGGGCTCGGGCGGGCTAGAGGGCCTGCCCCGGCCCGAACGAGGTGGTCACCATGCCCATCCCCTACCCGGTGCTTGATGTCTACGCACTTCTATTCTTGTAGACAGTTGTCGGGCCTCCAAATGCAGAGGTTTGTAGAACAACAGCAAGTTTTCCCTTAAGTGGACACCCAAGGTTTATCAAACTCAGGGAGGAAGTGGTCAAAGGTATTCCCTCTCAAGCAACCCTGCAATCAAGATACAAGAAGTCTCTTGTGTCCCCAACACACCCAATACACTTGTCAGGTATATAGGTGCACTAGTTCGGCGAAGAGATAGTGAAATACAAGTGGTGTGGATAACTATAAGTGATAACGGTGATAGAAAATAGCTTGATGGCGTGGAAAAGACTAAAGAAAAACTGAAATAAAGATGGAAGCAAGAAAATATGTAACAGATCTAATTGCAAATAGTGTTTCAACGCTTAGAAACAAGGCCTAGGGATCATACTTTCGCTAGTGAACACTCTCATATAAATATCTTCTCTTTATCATACTACTCTTAACTACTCTCCGGTTGGACACTCTAATTCATGGTAGGGTTATAACGGCACACCTCAAAGTTCATCTTTCCCATATAGATAACCCCACACTATCACCTTGAGTACTAGATGAGTCCAACAAACACCACAATTTCATAGAAACATCAAACTCCAAATATAACTCATAACAAGTATTTGTAATCTCTAGCCTAAATGCCACCATGGTGAGCACACTGTCACTTTCACACACATGGGGAGAGCATAGATTCATTAAAGCACTTGAGTAGCAGAATAGATCTATAGATTAGAAGCTCATGATCTCAATAATATCATGCATAGAGAGAGAGATAAACACATAGCTACCAGTAGAACCCTTAGCCTCGAGAGAGAACTACTCCCTCCTCATCATGGGAATCAGCAATGGTGATGGAGATGGTGGTGGAGATCGATGGAGATGGCTCCGGGGGCACTTCCCCGTCTCGGCAGGGTGCTGGAACAGAGACTTTTTGTCCCCTGAATCTCCTTTTCGGTGGCAGCAGCGCTGCGGAACTTTTCATGGCTAGAGGCTTAGGTTTTTAGGGTTTTTGCAACGGGAGGAATATATAGGCGAAAGGGCAAGGTCGGTGGAGGCCGGAGGGGCCCACACCACCTAGTGGCGCGACCAAGGGGGACCCGCGCCACCCTATGGTGTGGCTGGCCCCTGGCCCCTCTCCGTCTTGTCTTCTGGCTCCGTGTTCCCCTCGGTGAAATATTGACTTTGGCTTTTGTCCCGTCCAATTTCGAGAATATTCATTTTCTGACTTTCTGGAACCAAAAACAGCAGAAAACAGGCAACTGGCACTATGGCATCTTGTTAATAGGTTAGTCCAAGAAATCATATGAAAAGTAATCCAAAGTGTGGACAAAACATAAGAAAGTAGATAAAACCAAGCATGGAACATCAAAAATTATAGATACATTTGCAATGTATCAACATCCCCAAGCTTAACTCCTGCTCGTCCTCGATTAGGTAAGTGATAAAAAGAAAGAATAATTTTTTAGGTGACATGCACCATCATAAACTTGATCAAAGTATTTGTAAAACATTGATAGCTGGGATCATAGTACTTCAATCATAACATGAACGACAAAGTTCTAACAATAATTCAAAGAAACTATGTTGCAACATGAAAAGGCACAAACAAAAGATTCATAAATAACAATGCTTTGCAAGACATTTGTTTGTTTCACATAAAGAAAACATAGCATAGTAGCATTCAGCTTGTCCCTCATAGAGTAGAAAATATAAATGCATAGGACACCTTCAAAGTTCATAAGAGTGACTAGATAAAAATAGTTTAAAACAAGCAATATCAACATATGCATCAATCAACAAGTCTTGGGACACTGCACATAGAACTAAGAATGACCACTATGCTCTCAAAGTAGGTGCATAAAGATAGAAGGTGGAGACTCAATGTCTAAGTGGAAGAAAGGCCTTCATAAAAGGAAGTAGAGATTCAAGTTTCATAAAGAGCTTCCAAAAATTATGGTACTTATAGCTTTCAGCTCTCATTGCCCCTATCATAAGCATCTTGAAGTGATTAAGGTTAAAGTGAACAAACTATGGTGTACATGCTTGACGAAGTATAAGTTAGAAATCTCATGTCCCTTGTATACGAGGGTCGCTCCTCATGCTACTCAAGTTTAGTCACCGGTAAGTTCTTGTCATCGTAAGTACATGTGTATCATAGAGAACCGCCAACGGGGTACCCCTTGCCCGATGATATGGAAGAATCCCCATATCAAAATGACAAGGGAAGCAGACAATGAGCATCTCAGCAATCTTCTTATTTACCATGGGAATATGGTGCTTTTTTCTCTCTTTACTCTTTTCATATATCTCTTTTTTTCTCTTTTTTCTCAATATCTGACTCTTTTTTTATAAGAAGAATGCTTCATAGACAGCTCATTATGGTTACGCTGCAGGTTTCCACCATGACAGCATGGATTAGACCAGCGGCCCAGGCGTTTCTCTAACACATATACATAACTCCATGGACTTACAAGCTCCCCTTTTCTATGGCATCATGTATTGCTACTAGTTTAAAGGGTATTGGTATCTTAGGTTCCTCCCCATTAGGTTCGGTTTTGTTCATCTTTTCTCGTGTACGGACAACATCTACACATGAGCCTAGCATATTGAAACGTTCAAAGACTTTTCTAGCTTCCTTGGCAACATCATAGAATTCCTTAAACAAAGTTTCTAGAATAAAATCCCTCTTTTTAGGGTCCTCAATTTCTTTAAGCTTAAGAAACATTACTTGCATTAAGGGGTCGAGGTTAACAAACCTAGCTTCTAACATGTGAATTAAAGAAGCTGCAGCAATCTCATAGTTTGGAGCAAGTTCTGCAAGGGATCTATCTTTAGTATCTTCATGCTTACTAACATGATTAAAGAATTCTTCAATATTATCTTTCCCAATTATAGAACCACTACCAATTGAAAGGTCTTTCAGGGTGAATTTGGGGATCAACATGGTGAGCTAAGGAAGAGGTGACAACTAAAGGAGACTTAATTTTTGTGTGTTTTCAAATAACAAAGCAAACTAGTAAAACTAATTTTTTTGTGTTTTTGATAAAGAAACAAGCAAACGAAGCAAAAAGAAACTAAGCAAAACAAAAATAACAAAGTAAAGAGATTGGTTATGAGGGACTCCCCTTGTGAAGATGTCCTTGACTCCCCGACAACGGCGCCAGAAAAATGCTTGATGGCTCGTGTTGATGTAGAGCTCGTTGGGAACCCCAAGAGGAAGGTATGATGAGCATAGCAGCAAGTTTCCCTCAGTTATGAAATCAAGGTTTAATCGAACCAGTAGGAGCAAGGAAACACCCCAAAGGTGTTGCTAGCTGAGCCTTGGCAGGGCGCACTACCGGTGCTAGTACCAACGTGGAGACCTGCACAACACAACCACAGAACTTTGTCCCCAACTTGCGATGAGGTTTTCAATCTCACCGTGTTTTGCTGAAAACAAAGGATTAAACGTATCGAATAGAAAGAAGTAAAAGTTTGCAGAAAGTAAACACAAAGCAGTAAACAGTTTGTAGATTGTATGTAAAGAAAAAGGACCGGGATCCATAGTTCACTAGAGGTGGCTCTCCTTAAGATAGATAACATGCTGGGTGAACAAATTATAGCGGGGCAATTGACAAATATCGAGAAAACAATACATGCATATACTAATCATCTTGACTCCTTTGAGATTCGATTGGGAATTACAACATTATACATAGACCGCCATCCAACTGCATCTATGACTAATAATCGACCTTCAGGTTATCATCCGAACCCCCTCCAGTATTAAGTTGCAAGCAACAGATTATTGCTTTACGAACTGCGTGTAAAGTAAACAATACGATTGTTCTATGAACAAAGGATTGTTGTTTTCTCCCTAGTAGCAACAACATATCTAGTACCTTAGAGATTTCTGTCACTTCCCCATATTACCAGAGGCATGAACCCACTATCGAGCATAAATACTAACTCTTGGAGTTGCTAGCATCTACTTGGCCAAGATATCTACTAACAACGAAAAGCATGCAAGATCACAAATAACAAAGACATGATAGAATCAATAATCAATCTAAAATAGCATCTCAATATCCATCGGATCCCCGCAAACACAACATGCAGAATTACAAATAGATGATCTTGATCATGAACGGAGCTCACAAGATCTAAACATAAAAGCACAAAGGAGGAGAACCAGCCATCTAGCTACTACATGGATCCGTAGTCCAAGGATGAAATACTCACGCATCACACCGGAGGCTTGCATGGTGATGAAGAAGGCCTCTAGGGTGAATTCCCCTCTCCGGCAGGGTGCCGGGAAGAGCTTCAGATCCCTCCCAATCTAGGGATGGAGATGACGGTGGCTACAGACTCTTTCGTGGATTTTTGATCGGGTCCTTAGGGTTATCGTCCCAAGGGCATCTTATAGGAGGAAGGAGAGGCCGAGGGGGTGCTGGGGTCGGCCAGACCACCCCCTGGCGCGGGCCAGGCCTGGCCACGCGGCCAGGTGGTGTGGCCGGCCCCCTGCCCTTCTCCGTCTCGTATTCTGGCATCTGATGACTTCCGGAAAAATAGGCACTTTGGCTTTTATCCCGTCCAATTCCGAGAATATTCATTTTCTGACTTTCCCGGAACCAAAAATAGCAGAAAACAGGCAGCCGGCACTGTGGGTCTTCTTAATAGGTTAGTTTAAGAAATCATATGAAAAGTACTTCAAAGTGTGGACAAAACACAAGAAAGTGGATAAAACCAAGCATGAAACATCAAAAATTATAGATACATATGCAATGTATCACTTGTACTTCTTGGATATTTCTTGGGGTGATACACGTGGCATCCCCAAGCTTGAGCTTTAGTCAATCCTTCATCTCATTACTCATTCCTTCCATACACGTGAAATTTTTCCTTCATACAAAACTTACCACAATCTTTATTAGCAACATTAGTGCACTCAAGATAATAAGTCTTTAGGTTCAGTTATAACACCAATAAACTTCCATTAAAACACTAGCTACTGTAGCACTTCCCTCAAAAAATCTCAGTTCCCCAAAAGAACTCAAAAAAGAACAACAAGAAGCAAATGCAGAAAATGGCAGAAATCTGTCAAAACAGACCAGCAGGTAAAGATGAATTTTTTCGAAGACCTTCTGTTGCTCAAATCAAAAAGTGTTAAACTAACAAAAGTTAGATAACAACCTGGGGCAGAAGCACACAAGCTCACGCCTCAAAAGGACATACAGAGATTTTATACGAATTTTTACGGTGAAGCACAGAAATCTGTTTCGGGACAGCAACTTTCCCAATCATTACTTCTCTCTCATTAGAGGTTACTCTTGGCACAAAAAGCCAATAAAAAGGATAAAGAGAGGTTATTACAGAAGTAATAACTTCCAATACTCATCTAAAACTTTTGGGTTATCTCCCAATAAGTACTTTTCTTTAACGCCTTTAAGTTAGGCATGATAGTTTGAGAAGATGCTCACATAAGAAATATGAATTAAAGTAAAAGAGAGCATCAAGAAGCAAATTCAAAACATATTTAAGTCTAACCCACTTCCTATGCATAGGAATCTTGTAAGTAAACAAGTCATGAAAGCACAAAGCAACAAGCATAGTAAAGCAAAACAAGTGCAACTTCAAGACTTTCAACATAAAGAGGGGAAACTTAATATTGTTGAGATATATAAAACCATATTTGCCTCTCTCATAATAACTTTCAGTAGCATCATGAATAAAACTATCAATATAACTATCATATAAAACATTCTTATCATGAGCCACATGCATAAAACAATTATTACTCTCCACATAAGCATAGTCATTCTTATTAATTGTGGTAGGAGCAAATTCAAAAAAATAGCTATCATTATTATTCTCATCACCATAATCATCAAATATAGGAGGCATATTGTAATCATAATTAATTTTTTCCTCAATAGTAGGTGGACTGAAAATATCATACTCATCATTGTAATCATCATATATTGGAGGCATAGTATCATCATAAGAAATAGAATAGCTATCTTTCAAAGCTGGGGAACTAAAAAGATCATTTTTATAAAAACTAGCTTTCCCAAGTTTAGACTTTTCCATAGCATTAGCAATAATGGTGTGCAAAGAATTCATACTAACAACATTGCTATTAGCATGCAAATAAAGTTCCATAGGTTTTTTAATTTCCTCTTCAAACACTTCATGTCCTAACTCAAGATAAATACTATAAAGCTCTCTAATTTTGTTGTTGTTTTCCATTAAGCCTAACTAGTGAAAACAAGAAACAAAAAGACAAAATTACAGACTCTAAAGGAAATAACTTCGAGCACTCACACCGGAGGATGTCAGTACCTTTTACCTTACCTCCCCGGCAACGGCGCTAGAAAATAGCTTGATGTATACGCACTTCTATTCTTGTAGACAGTTGTTGGGCCTCCAAGTGCAGAGGTTTTTAGAACAGCAGCAAGTTTTCCCTTAAGTGGATCACCCAAGGTTTATCGAACTCAAGGAGGAAGTGGTCAAAGGTATTCCCTCTCAAGCAACCTTGCAATCAAGATACAAGAAGTCTCTTGTGTCCCCAACACACCTAATACATTTGTCAGGTGTATAGGTGCACTAGTTCGGTGAAGAGATAGTGAAATACAAGTGGTATGGATAATTATAAGTGATAACAGTGATAGAAAATAGCTTGATGGCGTGGAAAAGACTAATGCAAAACTGAAATAAAGATGGAAGCAAGCAAACATGTAATAGATCAAATTGCAAATGGTGTTTCAACGCTTAGAAACAAGGCCTAGGGATCATACTTTCGCTAGTGAACACTCTCATATAAATATCTTCTCTTTATGATACTACTCTTAACTACTCTCTGGTTGGACACTCTAATCCATGGTAGGGCTATAACAACACACCTCAAAGTTCATCTTTCCCTCTAGATAACCCCACACTGTCACCTTGAGTACTTGATGAGTCCAACAAACACCACAATTTCATAGAAACATCCAACTCCAAATATAACTCATAACAAGTATTTGTAATCTCTAGCCTAAGTGCCACCATGGTGAGCACACTGTCACTTTCACACACATGGGGAGAGCATAGATTCATTAAAGCACTTGAGTAGCAGAATAGATCTATAGATTACAAGCTCATGATCTCAATAAGATCATGCATAGAGAGAGATGAACACATAGCTACCGGTAGAACCCTTAGCCCCGAGAGAGAACTACTCCCTCCTCATCATGGGAATCAGCAATGGTGATGGAGATGGTGGTGGAGATCGATGGAGATGGCTCCGGGGGCACTTCCCCGTCTCGGCAGGGTGCTGGAACAGAGACTTTTTGTCCCCCGAATCTCCTTTTCGGTGGAGGCGGCACTGCGGAACTTTTCATAGCTGGAGGCTTAGCTTTTTAGGGTTTTCGTATCAGGAGGAATATATAGGTGAAAGGGCAAGGTCGTGGAGGCCGTAGGGCCCCACACCACCTGGTGGCGCGGCCAAGGGGGACCCGTGCCACCCTATGGTGTGGCTGGCCCCTGGCCCCTCTCCGTCTCGTCTTCTGGCTCCGTGTTCCCCTCGGTAAAATATTGACTTTGGCTTTTATCCCGTCCAATTCCGAGAATATTCATTTTTTGACTTTCTGGAACCAAAAACAGCAGAAAACAGGCAACTGGCACTGTGGCATCTTATTAATAGGTTAGTCCAAGAAAGTATATAAGAAGTACTCCAAAGTTGAAACAAAACATAAGAAAGTAGATAAAACCAAGCATGGAACATCAAAAATTATAGATACGTTTGCAATGTATCAGTGCGCCGCACACCGCCACCGAACGTCGCCCCGAATGCGCACAGATTGCGCCTGGCCGCCACCCACCGCCGGAGCCCCAGCTCGCGGCCCCCGCCTCAGTACTGCACCGCGCAGTCGCCGCTACAGGGCCTTACGCCCATGAGGTCGCCGCGCCGCCGTGCCCCTCGCCCGGCACCGCGCCCCCTCCGGCCACCACGACCCGCGCCGCCACCACCGAATCGAGGGAGAAGGGAGTCCCCGCCGCCGCCGCCTCCTCCGGGGCTTTGCCCGACGACGGCCTTCGGTGGCGGCGAGGGAGGGGAACGCGAGAGGGGGGGACCTAGGCGCCGCCGCGGTTAGGGTTTTGCCCTGCCGCTCGCGGGAGCGGACAGGGACGAAAAGTGTCTAGACTTCGACCAATCACAATACAAATTTTTTTTTCGGTAGTGCCCTTTCGACTTTCGTGAGTGTAGTTTCCCCTGTTTTTTAGCCTCTGTTTTCAAGCTATGAACCTTTTTTTTTTTTCCCCTACCTTGTTGTAAGACATGAATCTGTTTTTTTGCGGGTTTCGTTTCTACGAAATGGAACCGGGGGCGAGGCTCCTGTTATTCTAAAAAATGAACGGAGGGTATAACATATTGTAATTATCTCTGACAGGCCGAAGTTGTTGAGAAGCTTTCCTTGGATGACAAACATGACGACTGAATGTAGGAGTCGAAACCGTCGTTGTGCATCATTGCAAGCGTGTGGAAACTCAAGTCGGTGGACCTGAGCTCCGGCAGTGGCACCTCATTGCTTAGGTACTGCATCACTTGCCGCATGGTGGGTCTGGCGTTGATAAGAGGATGCGAGCAGGACAGACCTAACTGGAGCACCAGTCGTGCCTCGCGGACGTCGCAGTCACCTCGGAGCTTCACGTCGACTGCATCGGCGAGCGATTCTCTGTGCCAGTGCTCCAGCACCCAGTCGACCAGCATAACTTGGTTGCCATGACCGTCTTGGAATATGGGCCTTCGCCCGCAGGTCACCTCGAGAACGAAAGTCCCGAAGGCGAACACGTCGGTGAGAGGGTTCGCCTTGCTCGTGCGCCCCAGCTCCGGAGCTAGGTAGCCTATGGTGCCGACCACATGCGTGCTCTGTGGGTCTGCGCCATGGTCGTACAGCCTTGCTAGGCCGAAGTCGCCCAGCCGCCCATTCATCCTGTCGTCGAGGAGCACGTTGCTTGCCTTGATGTCCCGGTGGACCACCACTTTCTCCCACTCCTCGTGGAGGTAGAACAGGCCTGACGCGATCCCCTTGATGATTTCAAACCTTCGAGACCAGTTCAGAGTTTGCTTGCTGCTGGCTTGATGATGGCCATACAAGTGCTTGTCAAGGCTCCCGTTCGGCATGTACTCGTACACCAAAAGGAGCTCGCCCTTCCGGCGGCAGTAGCCAAGCAACCGCACGAGGTTGCGATGTTGCAGGCGTCCTAGGCTGACAACCTCTGCGACGAATTCCTTCACTCCCTGATTCGAGTCATGCGACACCCTCTTCACCGCAATGTCCATATCACAATCTGGAAGAACACCTCTGTAGACTCTCCCGAACCCTCCCACGCCGAGCAGGTGCTTGCTCTTAAATCCTTGGGTGGCGCTGTGTAGATCCTTGTACGGGAATCTGTGTGGCCCGAACTCCGTCTCCCAATCCTCCCGTAGTTCCGTGTACCTCCGTCGCCTGCGCACAAGGAGAGCGACGGCGGTGCCCAGAGCGAGCACGACTGCAGCGGATGCTATTGGGAGGACGATCTCTAGGACCTTGGACCGAGTCTCTGGGGTCACTCGCGGCAGCTTTGGCAGCTTGGAGATGTCGATGGCCGGAGCAGTGCTGCTCATGCCAAAGCTCCAGCCAAGCACGTAGTGCCTCGAGTCGAATGAGCCCGTCGCCGATGAGAACCCGACGTATGCCGTGCTCGTGATCACCGAAGATAGGTTGTAGGTGGCCGAGATCAGTGCCTCGGCGGGTTTGGCCACGCCGAGCGGAGCCAAGGTCACGTTGATCCGATTATTCCCCGCGTCGTAGTCTACCCACACGTGCATCGCCTCGTGGCTTATCAGTGTCAAGTTCTCGAAGCCTCCTCTCTCGCCGCCCAGGTGGTAGCCGGCGTTGCTGGATTGAAGGGAGACGAGGCCGTTGATGTCGACGCCCACATGGTTGTCGTTGATGTCGCGGAATTCGTCCTGCTGCAGGGTGTCGAGCTCCACGGCGAAGATGTGGTTGTTCTCGTCGCCGTTGTTCTCGACGTTGACTAGGCCCAGGTACTGGCTTGCCAGCGCGGCCGAGAAGTCCGTGGTGGGAGCAACGACGAAGACGATGCCGTGCGCGCTCATGTCGGGGTAGGCAGAGAGGATGCCGAACACGAATGAGGCGGAGAAGGACCGCACCGTGCCGTTGGGGGACTCGCGAAAGCGGAGCGGAGTCGGGTGGAAGGCATGGCCTTTGAGCTGAAGCGAGCCGTTGGTCAGCTCGAGGAGGCCGCTCGGCGTGACCGTGGCCGCGCCGTCGAGAGCGAGGCCGGCGCCAGCGAAGCCGGAGTACACGAACTGGTCGTCGGCGCTGGCCGACACGTGCTCAGGTGCTCCCACGGCTCCGAGTAGGAGGAAGTAGATGAGCTTCATAAACATGGTTGTTCCCGACCTCTGAGTCATTGTTTGGTCGCGGCTGAACTGCAGGGTTTATAGCCTTGTAGCAGCCGGCGAACGTAGTTATCGGGGTTTCGGTCGGTCTACGGCGGGGACGACTTGTATGCGATCTGGATTTGATATGGCACCAATGTGAACCAGTACTCGATGGGAAAGAAATGGCGGCGAAGTACAGATGCAGAAGTGGAACAATTAGGACAAGTAGGATACCATTTTTAGACTACTAGACTAACTCAAAACTAAGTAGGGCATGTGAGATAAGCTAGATTTGACATATCCCGCTTATTCCATTTATTTCACCTAAATTTGAGTTAGTCTAGTAGTCTAAAAGTGGTATCCTACTTGACCCAATTGTCCCACTTCTGCATCCCTACGGCGAAGTCAATATCACATAAGTTGTCGACCGAATACCCCTATCGGACCCCGGGCCCCACAACTCTCAAAATTTGAATTCAAATGTTTTCACAAAAATTGAAAAAAATACCTACACGTAGACAACTATGTTATCTATCATTGTGCCCATTTTTAGATCAAAATACTTTATATTTTAGGCTTAGCAAAAATAACAAAACCGTACAAAAAGACAAAACGTCCACTTTAGTTGTTGGAGATATGCATAATGGGTATTACCGTATCATAGCTCTACTCTGGCTAATCCGGGTGGCCCACAGGTGGTAGTAAGGCCTATGGCCTGCTGGGCGGCACAGTTAGGTGGATTCAGAAGGGATGCCAATGCCGGATAAAGAGAGGCTACGGCACCGATAGGAGTGTAAGACACGAAGACTAGTTAGTATTAGTGTAGGACTCTGTAACCCGTTCGGTATGGACTTTACCCTGTAACCCTAGGATCAGGCGCCTTTATAAGCTGGACATTTGGGATCCTTTAGGGCATAACTCAACTCTCGCATAGCGAACCATAAGATCTCTGTAACTCGGCGTATTGTCATTATAATGATTTATAGCAGGAGTAGGATTCACCATCATTGTGGATCTGAACCTGGGTAAGCTGTGTAACCTCGTACCCGTTAACTCGTCGTCTTACCTCACATCTCTAAACACGTTATGTGAGAAACCCTCCATGGCGTACTCGTCTACAATACCACGACAGTTGGCACGACAAGAGGCGCTTTGAGCTCCACATCGGGCGAGGCCCGAGAACTCTGTGGGAATCGGTGACACCGTAGCCATCGGGTGTGCTCTCTTCTCCGGCAACGTTCCAATCGTCCCTCTGGATGAGTTCTGAATCCTGGCGAAGATGAACCCCACCCACTGCTCCAGCATCCCTATCGGGGACATCCACATCTTCATTGGCGAAACCTGCTCGGGATCAATCTCCTAGGAAGTCGGACACACGTCAAGGCCCGCACAGGCCGCCTTCGGGCTGCAAACGATCGCGGAAGAACAATCTGAGGTAGATCTCTCTTTGTCGAGTTTGCCGGCTTAGATCTCAACAATTCAAGGCCCACCCAAACCGCCCCTATGCAGGATATAACGGTGGAAGACCAAAGCAAATCTTCTTGGCTCACCCAAGTGTTAGAGAAGCAAAGGTTACACTTCGTGGCTACCGTAAGTACCTATGATCTATCGCGTTGCTTCCAGATGTCGGGCGAAACCCCGCGTGAGTTCCTAACCAGGTCGCTTAGGTTGAAGAAATCCGTTGTGGGAATCTCCGACGATGCCTCACTTCATTGAAGGACTAGAACGGGGCTCACTTCTCCGACATTCGCTAAGGCGACAGGAGGCTACTGGATTGCTAACTCTCAGCCAAGTGATCGTAACTGTTTACAGTTCCCCCGAGGCTAACGTAGTTCCTCCGGGCACCTGCTCTACCGCTACCGGCAAAAACAAGTCCGTTGGCTACATAGCTTTAGGATCACGATCTACCTCTGAAACAACCGGCAATAGTCTGACTCGTTCCTAGATACCCTCTATGCCGACATTGGTGACATGGACTGTGGGAGTGAGCCAGCCAACTCGGAGGAACTCGACGCTACCATGAGGGAGATCAAGGAGGATATGGATCATGAGGAGCGCAATAAACAAGCAATGTCTACCCACCAAGTGCTGTTGGCCATCAGAAAAGAAAACCTAGGTGTCAGAGAAGCTCCGCCAGTAGTGGACAACACCGGAAGGGCAGAAGCCGCAGGTAAGAATGTTGTACATCCTACCGATCCGGTGAAGGCCATGCCTCCTCCGGCTACCCCCCCTCCATAGCAAGTGCGGGAACTAGCGACTGGACTAAGTACTGCTAATCAAGAAAATCCTCCACCACCACCATCAACCTCAGCGGCAAGCAACGTATTTGTTACTCTGACTGAAAAAGTGATATACGGCGGAACCCTCGTAGAGCCCGTGATCATGGATCATATCCAGAACGTTGTCCAGCTAGACAAGAAGCGCCAAGAAATCCTGGCAGAGGTCAAGTGTGTCACGCAGAAGAGCGCTCATCTCAATAGGGACCTCGCCAAGGCGTAGGAATCCATCAAGGCGGTAAGAGCAATGGAAGTAGAGTACAAAAAATTTCTAGCATAGCAGAAAAAAACACGAGATCCTGCTCATGTCATCCAAGACCCCGACATTCGATGAAGGTTAGGGTGGGGACGTGATAAGTAGGAGAAACCAAAGGCTACCCCTACATTGATAAGGAAGGGAAGCACATCATGCCCACTCCCGCCCTAAACGAGGTCATCGACAAACTCTACTAGAACAGGATAGATCGCCCGCAGGTATTGACCATGTATATGATCTAGTCACAAAGGCTGTCACACAACAAGAGAAGGCCACCTCGCAGAGGCTTGAAATCAATCCAGATCTTTGCTAGTCTAGTGCTCAAAACCACCGCATGCCCAGATCTCTAGCTCATCAAATCAAGGACCTACCTCAAGACATTGGATCGCTCACATGGTCCATGAAATGAAGGCAGAGGGACGCACAGAATCAGGAAAAATATGTTGGAAATATGCCCTAGAGACAAATGATAATATGGATTATTATCATATTTCATAAAGTTTATGATTAAGTTTTATATCATGCTATAACTATATTGAAAGGAAATGTCAATACGCGTGTGATACACAAACAACCAGGAGTTCCAGGTGAATCTCTAGTCACTTGTTCATTGGTCAACAGATGATGAAGGTTTTCTGATCATGTGGCATTTATGTCGGTTGACAATGGAGTCACCTCATTACGAGAATGAGATGATGAGCTATACCCAACCTAAGAATCGTGATCCGATAATGTCTCGAAGTTCAAGTTACGATGATTAGAATAGAACTAGTCTCCTATTTCTTAGACCGTGAGGCCATATCAATCACTGTCACCCGAGAATACTTAGATATCATCAAACGTCATTTGCGGCAGCGATGATCATAAAGGTGTGTTCAGGTATTCGGAGGAACATGTAGAGGCATTATGCATCAAGAGCGGGATTTGTCCATCCGCGTGACGGAAAGATACTCGAGGGCCCACTTGGAGAAGTTGTATCCAATAGTTGTGCAACGTGTGATTTGATCACGGGGATATCACTTATTAGAACAAGTTAAATAGCGTTTGTCGGTAACGAGATTGAACACGACATGGTGATATCATTGATCAGATCTCGGACAATGCGAGTGTCGAGAGACAGAAGGAATATGACACAACGTTCATGGTTCAGCGACGAAAGATTCATGGAATGCATAGGGGTCATCATGGGCATCCAGGTCCTGCTAATGATCATTGTTACAGGAAGGTCTCGACCATGTCTAGAGTGTTCCTGAACCGTGGGGTATCACTCTTAAGGTCTTAATGATACTCAGAGATTGTTTTGGTATCGCCAAAATCACCGAAGGAAAGAAAGAGAGAAAATCGGAAGAGTTTCGGTAAGTCCGGAGGATGTCCAGAGTGGAGGTGGAAGGAGTCCCATAGCCACGAGGATTGAATAATATGTAAGTAAATGTTAAATATTGATTTAATCATTTATTTATAATTATTTAATAAAATAAAAATGAATTAAAAGGTCAAATACCTAATTGGGCCTAATTCCATAGGGAAAAGGCCCATGAGGAAAATACCAAATGGGAAGAGAGAGAGGGGGTGGCCGGCTGGGCCAAGGGACGTCGCGTGGGGCCCACTTGGGCCCAGCCGGCAGTGGCCAGACCCCTCCTCCCTCTCCTTTTTTAGTCCCACATGGCTAAGCCAATTGGCTATGTGAGTTTTTCCCTATATATATTGTGAGGTATTTTCACATATTAAATCCAACAATAATCAATAAAGGTTCCCTATCTTTTGGGGAGACCTACGGTTGATATTCTCTCTCTCTCTCCCATGATTGTGGTCCCAAGTCTGGATTGCACGAGTAGGAGACTTCTTCACCGCGGAGTGCCACCATGCCGCGGGATTCGGATCCAGAAGGTCTACTTCCGCAACTTCTGCTAGATCGGAGGAGCAGGAGTCACCGTCAGGCACCAGACGTGTGTAACTCCCTCGGAGGTGCAACACTTGGGGAACTAGGTGTCGTCAGAGCCGCAGGACTTCAACACGACCCCGAGGTCGGTTTCAGAATGACTACATCAACCACACTCTCTCGAGCATTGATAATGCTTTTCGGTCTTCAAGGGTAAGTTCACGAAAATCCCCTCCCGTCACTGCATTACTAATAGATAGGTCCTAGTATTAGGGTTCTTGGCATAGGAAAAAATTATTGTTTTCATTCGCAAACCCTACAGTGGTATCAGAGCTAGATCTATGCATAGTATTGCTAGTACGGGTAGAACACACGAGTTGTAGCGTGTGAGCGTTGATATTTTAGTTGTTACACTCCCACGTGTACTTGTGTATACCACAGTAATGCTTGATGAAGCGGCCCCCAACCGACTTTACGCATTCATTCGCGAGACTGGTCCATGCTTGACATATGGCTTGTACCGTATAAAGTGGCTTTGGGGGGGTGTCTGTCTCTCTCGCATTAGTTGGTATGCCATTTGCAAAGGAGGGCCCTAAAAGTGGTGTAGTATAGACAACTACTTGATCAGCGTTGTGGTGGAAGTGCATAGGTAAGAATCGGCTCTTGTGCGAAAGCCCTAGCAGCCACCTAAAACATGCAAAGATAAAGTAGAGGCGTATAACTTTTCTTTTGCAGGGGCATTGTGATGTGGTATGGTAGTAGTCATGGTAAAGTAGTTTACTTTCTGTTACTGAGTAATAGTAACGATCCTAGATGATGATGGACTACGACACCGGAGGTGCCGGCACCCTGGTGCCTACGGCGCCAGAACCCTAGTGTCGGATCCAGAGACACGGGATGGAGATCACAGCATGAAGGACCATATCGCATCGCATTTACATTCAATGTTTGTTGTCTATACATCTTATTGTGTGCTAGTACTAGATACTCGGCGGTAGCGTAATAAGATGATCCCTAAACAAAATACCAATGAAAGTGTTCTCCCTTAGTGTGCATCACCAAGAAAGTTCCCGTTATGAGGTAGGCCGTCATGATCGGGTGTCAGACATATCTGCGTTCACATACGGTGGGTGTAAGCCATGTTGCACAGCGAATACACTAAGGTTGAGTTGGCGATCCTAGCATGTGTAGACATGGCCTCGAAACACGGATGGTCAAAAGATCGAGCACATGTCGCATGAATGATGTGATCGACGTTTCCACGTCCACGTTTACAACTATATCGCCGGCCACGGCGATTAGGGGAAATGTAGTGAATAGGGATCATGTAATCACTAAAACCCTTTTTGGGGATAGGAGTTTTTGGTGGAGTTCTTCTATAACTCATATAATTATAAAATTAGTCTAAATTCCTTTTGCAATTCTAAATATAGAAATGGTTCTCCCTGATGCTTCCTTCCTGGTTGACGAATGGTTAGAAGGAGAGAATCTCAAATTAGATGGATCCAATTTTTCTGAGTGGGTTGTGCACCTCAATATCCTCCTTAGTGAGAATGAATTGGTCGACTACATATGCTACGAGATGGATTTGGAATAGCCTTATTTCTATGAGACACCAGAGCAACAGGAAGACCACTACTACCATCGTGAGATGTCCACCTTCATTTTAGCAACGATGCGCTTTAGGATGGTAGATGAACTGCACCTAGTTGTGGGTAATCGTGACCCTCATGTGATGATGGAACAACTTAGATCGCAATTTTTGGACCGAGTGTGCATGTGGGAACACGAGCTGATGGGAGATTTTCTTTCCATAAAGATGGAAGAAAATTCTTGTCTAGAAAGCCACTTGGAGCGCATACATGAGGCTTGCCTATTTCTTGGATCATTAGGTGACGGAATCTTTTGCAATAAGCGTGCTGTTGAGGTCGCTGCCCCCGAGCTACCAAGCACATGCCAGGGCTTGCATCATGAGAGGTGATGGGGAAACGCAGGATTTCCATGAGTTCGTACCACATTTCAGGAATATGAAGGTTGAACCCATTGCTGGAGAGGTCATCAATGATAAATTTATATTTGATATATAGTTTTATAAATTTTATAATCTTGCAAACACTTTTTGGAGTGTTAAAGTATTTGATACATGTTCTGTTTTGGTGAAAATAGGTCCTTCTGCATGAGAGCTGCTTGTTGGAGAGGAGGTGATGTTGCGTGTTGATGGCGAGCATGATGATGGCCAATGACACTCTCCCTCGACATTTATCATTTAGTTTATCATTTTGGATGATTATTGTAATCAATGGATTGTGACTTCTTTAGTGTGTCTCACACTTCGTGAGATAGTTATTCATATGAGTGGTAACAAATAGTTGTTCTGCTTCTATGAATGATTTCTATTTGCATTCATATGTTGTTCGATTATGTGTGAATTATCCTTGTTGTGAAACTAATTGATAATGCATGAACATTTGTAAAATGTTAAAATTCCTGGAAAATACCCAACTTAATGATATATTCATTTTGAATTAGACCATTATTTAAATTCGAAGTTATGTTGATAAAATGTGAAAATTCATTTGATTTCTTGTCACATATGAATCATGCCCAAGTTCGGTAGAATAACTAGAACACTGTGTATTGCATGAATACAAAGTGTTTGTTGAATTGTTGAAAGAAAATACATATACGATGTATCGTATTTCAACAAAGTGGTGATTATCATTTTGTGATTGTTGAACTTTGTAAAAGAGTTTACCAAAGGAAACATGAGCATGAAACTATTTGATATGATCAAAGAATTTCAGCCTTAAGGGGGTACAAAATAAAAGAGAATCTAATTTCTATGATTTGATCAATGGTAATGAAATTCGACATTATTAGATTGGCATAAGGTATGTGAAATGCAATGCATTTTATACGTCAAAGTGCAAAGAATCACAATTTGATATTTGATATCAAGTGGGTGAATAGATGGCGCTGAATAAAGCGCGGTGGTGTAAATGTAAATACCATTAGTTAGAAATAGAAAACACTCATTTAGAATATAGTGAACCATCTAAAATTGATGAGATCGGCACCATATCTTGTATGGATTGTCATGGAAGTTTTGGAGTTATTCTATATCACCAAAACAATAGCGAACAAGTCCTTATAGAGTATTTATTAGAAACTTTGAGTACAAAATCCATCGCTAGAACCAAAAGATAGGCAAAAACTAGTATTGCTTAAATTTTGGTGCATTCTCTAGAAAGTTTATGTTCTCGACTATAATGCTAATGCAAGATAGTGAAAAACATGATAAGGGTTCATAATCCTGCATCAAAGTGTTGAGAAACGCAACTGAACATGTTCCCGAACGGTTCTCTTCATAAAGGAAAGGATCAATGATAATAATCATTGTGTTCTCTTAACTAGTGTTTTTACTACATGAAGTAGGATTTGAAAATGTACCCCACATCTTATGTGGAGACATTTATGAATCACTTGTCATGTTACCGGAATATATCATACCTACGAACTACAAAGAAAAGGGGTGGTAAACTAAAATTATGAGAAATCCTAGAGGCAAAATTCACTTAAGGTTAGAAAGCAAAATGTCGCTGAATCTTATCAAGTAAAGAGGTTGCTTGATGTTTCCAAAAGGCTGCAGTGTCATGATGGAAAAGGTGAATGACAAAAGCACGATTTTGTCATGAATAATGTATTGGAGAAATTAAAAAATAATTCGATTTAGAAGTGCTAAAGTATGTTGGATTTGATACTAGTAAAGTACTAGCGTCTCGTAATATAAATTCTCAATTTGATAATTGATCAAGGGATTTTGAAGTTATTCAAAATATTGAGAGGATGTGCAATTTACATGTAATTGAGTGGGAGCTATAAAAGTCTTCCTAAAGAAATATGTGAATGACACATTTTTGAGTAGGAGCAATGAATGTCTCATACTCAAATGTATAGGAAACACATTTTGAGTGGGAGCAATGTAAGTTTTGGACTCGAATATGTTGGGAACATATTTTGAGTGGGAGATCAATTCTTGTTGTATTCGACACATTAAGAATAAAAGCACAAGCACTAATAAAAAATGATTTATAAAGGGAAAAGTTGAGAAGAATGTATATTGCATAGAATGTATTTCTAAAGGAGATTCTGAAGAAGTTTTGGAATTGATTAAGGATCGTCCTAGGTCATTCAAATTAGAAATGACACTAAGTTCAACATCAATGCTTGAAATAAAGAAAAGGATGATCGTCATCCACTATATTGAGACTTAGGTTTTATCATAGAAACCATGATGAGAACTCAACATAATATATGATCTAAGAACTAATGTTCGGAAGTGATTAAGTATGAATCACTAAACATTGAGCTAAGTTTGTCCACAATGTCTAAATGAGAGCTGTAGACATGTTTTTCAGGTCTATGAAGGATGACATACCTTAAAGATAAACAATTATGTTATAAGGGAATATGTTAACCTTAAAAGATTAGAAATCCTTGGATCGATAATAGCGACCGAAGTCAAATAGGAAGCGAAGTGACAAACAATAAAAAATGCACATAGTGTAGTAGTGTTTTGATAACTACATTTATAATAAAAGTATAAGGATACTATCTATAGTGATGAATAATATTGTGGGGGAGAAATTCGTCTTTTCTTAGAGAGTGTGTCCCAGGGCACAGTGCCCATGAGAAAGTTCACATTGAGTGATCTACCGTCACTGCTAGCTCCTGGAAACCGACCTCACTCTATTGCCACAACTACTATACATACATGAAGATGTTATCATGAGATGATAAAAGTATTAATGTCAATTAAGGTGACATTAGTAAGTTGCAAAGGATATGGGGCTATACAGTCGAGACCCAAGGCTCAACCTCTTACATGAGCAAGCATGATCATACGTGACAGGTTACATGGTGTCGATGATTAGTAACAAATGTATCTAGTTTATTTGTACTCTAGTGCAAGTGGGAGACTGTTGGAAATATTCCCTAGAGACAAATAACAATATGGATTATTATCATATTTCATAAAGTTTATGATTAAGTTTTATATCATGATATAACTGTATTGAAAGGAAACTTCAATATACGTGTCATACACAAACAACCAGGATTTCCCGGTGAATCTCTAGTCACAGGTTCATTGGTCAACAGATGATCAAGGTTTCCTGATCATGTGGAATTTTATGCCGGTTGACAATGGAGTCACCTCATTACGAGAATGAGATGATGAGTTATACCCAACGTAAGCATCAGGATCTGATCATGTCACGAAGTTCAAGTTACGATGATTAGAATAGACCTAGTGTCCTACTTCTTAAACCATGAGGTCATATCAATCACTGTCACTTGAGAATACTTAGATAGCGTCAAACATCATTTGTGGGAGCGATGATCATAAAGGTGTGTTCAGGTATTCGGAGCAACATGTAGAGGCATTATGCATCAAGAGCAGGATTTGTCCATCCGCATGATGGGACGATACTTGAGGGCCCACTTAGAGAAGTTATATCCAATAGCTGTGCAGTGTGTGATTTGATCACGAGGATATCACTTATCAGAACGAGTTAAATAGTATTTGTCGGTAACGAGTGTAACATCCCGTCCACTAGGCCCCGGGGGTGTCACTTAATAAGATATCTAGACTGGCCCCATAGACCAACACTAGTCTTTTCTATGCACTTTGTCCTCACTCATGCGCACGCGGTACCCACTTCCCGGGCGGTCATCCATCCTAGAATTTTTCTAGGCCAAGGACGCTTAACCTTAGAGTTCTTTACGAATGAGCTTCCAGAAAAGAAGTTGCAACTTGTTGATATGGGTATCCTATCAATCCTATTCAGCCATGTGCCTGGATCTCGGGCCTGTTTTTCTACGGTACCAAAGTTCCCGGGCGAGCGCACCGCGGTACCTAAGTTGCCTGCAATTGCCGCGTTTCGAAATGTTGGGCTGCCAACTACCAAGAGGGGGAATTTTGATGCAAACTCATCTCACCCCTGCCAAATCCAAACATTCTGTGAAACTGCCCCGTGAAGTAGACGGTCGGGACCCCCATGTCAGTAATATTTCCGTGACGCGACCGCCAACGTGGCAACCACGTAGGTGAAATGAGGGACTAAAGGAGCATGTTGTGTTGACCAAATTTAGAAATCCATTCCCTCCCTCCTTTCACATGAACCCTAGCACCGGCGGCGTCGAAATCCCCTCTCCAACTAGAATGATCTCTTCAGGCATTTGACTTCCGGTGCCAAGTTGCTGTGCCTACTCGCTGCTACCGAGCTCTAATGCCGAATGCCATGCCAGCCGTTGCGACGATCTAGCCCGCCTCTACCGCCCACGAGCTGAGCAGCATGAAGGATGGAAGATCCATATGCCGAGGAAGGAGTACTTCTGGCTAATTGCGGGTGAGCTACTCTTCTGTTTTCTATTCACACTACCTATAACCGCTAGCTGGCTATTGGCATTATAGAGATTGATCGAACATAGAATTGTTTGCTAGCACGATGCTGACAAACAATTCTTATCTTTTGCCCCAATTTTCTGTCAAGTAGGATCTTCGCTGAACCCAAATACACGGTTATGGTCACCCTCTGCGGCTACCACATTAAATTAGAAGATGGGAAGAGCACGTGTGTAACACCCTCGAATCGGCCCTATGCAAGTTTCAGCGCTTCCCGCCAAACCCGCATAGAAACGATTCAAGGATGCCCACCAGGCACTTTCGTGCAGGTGGAAAACGAAGTAATACCATTACACATTAGTCCACGATGGAACCCCCAGAACATATATATACAACAACAACTCCATGAGTCAAGAATACAGATATACTATACAAAGATTCAACCACCTTGAAAACGATAGAGCGTCCGACTACGGACAAGAGGCAAATGGGGCTAAGAGCCCTGAAGAATAACCAATGGCGTCCATAACCCTGCCCAGGCCAAGCCGGAAGGGTAACCCTGCTAACGACGTCGAACTCGTACCTGCTAAACAAAAGGGGTGCCGACAAAGGGCGAAGGGAAAAAGAGGAGCGTCAGTACTGAGGCCAGTACACTGCGAGGCTAGAATTCGGCGGCTCTCGCCTACATAGGTATAGTGGACTGAAGCGGCAGCATAGCATGCACTAAACAACCTATAGAGACTCGATCAACTGTCGGCTATTAGAGAGAGATAAGAAAGACCTATTCGGTTCCATCCTGATACTAACACCAAACATACCCATCCTGGTAGTTCCCCCTCGAGACCAAACGAGAAAGTCGGACCAAGGAACTCACACAGTTGGTAGTTTTATTCATCCCATTATAGTTGAAGCTCTTACTAATCAGATATAGAAAGCATGAGTCATCCTGATAGCATAAGTAGTGGGAAGTTTTAATCACCATTCCGTTGTAGTTAGAACATTTACTAGTCAGATATAATTGTCCTGAGGAATCCCAAAACCCAACAGTTGTTGGCACTTTTATCACATTCCATTGGAGTTGCAATACTTACTAGGCATATATAACAAAACAACCCAGATCCAGCAGTTGTTGGCATTTTTAATATCCATTCAGTTATAGTTGAATCTGATTACTAGTCATATATTAAGTCAAGTTTATAGCACTACTTTAGTTATGCTTGTCTATGATCGAGATACTATGCTCCAAGTCGTTCATAACCGCGGACACGGCTTTCAGAAAGTTTTACCCTGCATGGGTGCACAAATAGCAACACACACTCGATCAACCTCGGAAAAACCAACTCAAAATCCAACGAGGCTTTCACGACAAAGCAATCACAGGATTCATAAATATTTTAGGGGGCCACCCCACTAAGCTACCCGCAACAAAGTTGGCCGGCTCCGGAACGGACCCAGGGTTTGCGACGACGGCTATAAACGACTAGGAACCCGAAAGTGTGACTGGGCTTGTCGATACCGCGAAAACGTGGCGCGATCCAAAACAGTACAGGTGCTCCACGCACAATCTTAAATAAAGCAGTAACATGGCATAAGTACATGATAGTTATAAAACCCCAAACTACTTGTGGCCCCAAGAAATGGAAATGAATCAAGCTCTAGCTCAGGGGGATCCCATAGGGTCTCCCGGATGTGGATAGTGCGAATAGTCAAGGAACATGTATCAAATACTCGGGGTCCTATGGGACACAAGTGAGTGTGGAAAAACCAAATAACATCTATTGCCCACCGATGCCTCTACATTAGTTATATCTAGCATTTTAATATTTGTATTTAAAGTCATGATCATCTCCACCATAAACATCTGCCAGCATTCCAGATCGCACCTGAGCAAGCAACTACGACTCGCAAGGCCAGCTATCTACCAAACACAAGTAATAGGACGTGTCCAAGGCAATATAGAGGCTGCACGGGATATAACTGGTGTGCGGAAACTAAAGCATCGTGACACGGATAAGAATAGATCGACAGGAGGAAGTAAAGACTATAAATGCAAAAAAATAGGTAGAAGGGGGAGAGATGCTCGCCTGGGAAACACTGCTGAAGGATCATATCCGGAGAACTTGTCGGTACTCGCATCCACTCATCAGCTTAATCCGCGAAGAAGCAAACACTAGAAGAAACACCAGATGCAATATTTAATACTACGGCAGAAGATCCGGCATGCTTATGATATGATGCATGGCATGGCATAGATGGGGTGCAATTAGACAATATTAAGCGGAACCGGAGTCCCGACAATTAATTAGGCAATTCAAGTTATTTATCTACCCTGCAAATTAAATGTGGAATTAACAAGGCAAAGCATGGCATCGGTTCGCTACACAAATTTAAATGGAACCAATATGAGACTAGAATCGCCCGTATATGGTCTCCTTATTTAATTATTAGGTGAATTGGCATAATGCCCCCAAACCACAATGATATGTGTGCAAGCATGACAATTCAATATGCAACAAGTTTTATATTTAGCATTTATAAAATAGGGCTCGGAAAAGGGGTCACACATGTTTGGGATCGGAAGAGATGGAGATGATCTTCGGGCTTTGGACAAAGTCGCGAAAAATAGTCGAAGCTAGAATATTTGCGTCCAACTATTATCTTCAGGACGTATAGGAAGTAGCCAACAATATTGAAGTAGTGGACGCCGGAATAAAGCTTGTCGGCGAGGCGATCATTTTGGACATCATGCAAAGTGGAAGCTGACAGATTAACACTCTCGTTGACAACATATGCAAATATAGGTGTCGGGTAAGAGAAAACATAGATTAAAATTCGGATGGACATTTTACCAAACACGTAACATGCCAGATAGGCGGAGATGAAGACGCTCTGAATTTCTACGCTGCTGCGGCAGAAACGACGCGCATGGCTAGGCAGACGATGTTGCGGGAGCGAACACAGCTCGGGGAACTAGGACCTCCGGTTGGTGGCACCGGAAGGCCTGGCGGAAGATGCTGCACGTGGGCGTACGACGCACGCGGCCATGGAGCTGTCGACGATGCCCGCTCGGGTGGGCGTTGGTGGCGTTGACCAAAAGGGAAGTATGTGGAGATGGGGCACTGGGTGGCTCCAGACTTGATCGAAGGGGCAAGGAGCGAGGCAGCCGGCTGGTCGTTGAACTGACGCTTGCACGCGGTGGAGGCAGATGGCGATGGGGATTGGAATTGGTGGCGATGTGATGTGTCCTGCTACATGTTGGGCAAGGTCGGCTCCATACAAGGGAACATGAGCAGATGTGTGAGATTCTCAGCTAGCTAATTATCAACATGGCGTGAGGATTTGCAAGGACATGCTCGCACACACGGCCGGGAATAAAGAGGAGACGACGATGATCTTTGGATTACCTCGGCAAAAATAGAGATCACTGACGACTGGATTGTAGACAAGAAGGAAGCATAAAAGGAGGGGATTTTTAGGAAGAGGAGGCGGATATTTTGGGACAGATCTAGATTTCAAGTTTGGAGGCTAGAGTTTGGAAGGAAGGAGGGGAATGGGATATTTATCTAGTCCAAAGTAGACTAGATGAGGCTAGTTTTAGGCTAAAACTTTAGATGGGCTTTTTGCGTAATTTTATTTTTAGTCAAATAAGAAAATCATTTGTGGTCACATAACGTACCAAAAATATTATTTTGTTTTAGTTTGAAAATAAGAAGAGTAAAACGGACTTAATATTTATTAGACTGTACGGATATTTTAGAAAAACAAAATACGGTGTTTAATAAAAATACTTTTGTGCTTAGAAAAATGCAAGAAAAATATGCATGATGACATGAGCATGCGGTTATGATGATGCAATGCACAAAAACACAGCGATTTTCTAGTAGTGGTTTTAGCGGCGCGCCACAACGTGGAATCAAGCTCATAATCTAAAGATGGAAGTAGCGAATGTGCAGTTATGCACTATCCCTGGTTTGGTTGTTGTTGTGCGTGAACTTGCTGAAATGGGGCCGGAGCAGACTGCACGGTTTAGCTTCATTGATGTACGAGGCTTCAAGGTTCCTATAGCGTGTGATAGTCAGTTAATTGGGTTGATGAAACAACATGCTGGGCTTCGCGTGGTTATGTTGATTTGTAACATACTGGATGAGGAAGCTCCTGCTATTGGGAGTCGCCCAGCTATTATTAGACAGGGTGGTCTAACTCGAACCCCTGCTGTTGTTGTGCAAAATGTGGTTCCTCGTCCGCGACATGCTTCTGTCAGGCAACCTCCTCGTAGGAGTCCCCGTATTGCCGTTGTGGAAAACTCTGCTCTAGAATCTGCTGGTACTGGTCGTCCCCGTGGTGTTGTTGCTCCGACTGCTTCTGACCCAATCCATGCCACTGTTGAGAAAACTAAGGCTTCCGGAGGCTGTCCCACTGTTGTTGCCAAGACCACTACCTTGTGTGCTGCTCCTCCTCGAAACCGTTCTCAAGTTGTGCGAACCTGTGCTCTGGAATCTGCTGGTACTGGTCGTCCTCGTGTTGTTGTTGATCTGGTCGCTGTTGACCCAATCCCTACCGCTGTTGAGCAAACTAAGGCTTCCGGAGGCTGCCCCACTATTGTTGCAAAGACCGATGCCTTGTGTCCTCCTCAAACCCGTGCTCAGGTTCAGCGAGCTGGTGGTCTGGAGCTAGCTCATGGTCTGGACTCTGCTAACACTCGAAACACTGCTGTTGTGGGAACTGCTCCTGATCGTCGATGTGGCATGGAAGCAGCTGGTCCTATTGTGGCTGCCATTAGAAGGGGCCCTGCCTGTCCACCATGTAATGTAGCTCCCACTACTAAGGGCCCTCGCCTTGCTCCTGGTCCTGGTACTTCCACCAAGGTTGATCTAGCTAACGATGACGCTGGTGATGGCGATGGTGGCATTGGGGTTGGGTCTGATGGTGCCGCTCCACCTCTCGAACCTCTCGGAGGTTTCTATCCTGAAGAACCTGATGATGGCAAAATAATCGTTCGTATCGGTGTCGCGGATTATACTGTAAAATTAGATGATGGCACAGAAAAATTCTATGACGAGCTTGATGTAATCCTTGGTAGATACAATCCTGAAGTGGTAGAGTTATCTGACCTGATGGCACCGTTACGTGTGAAGGTGCTGTGGGGGTCCTCCCATGAAGCACATTTGTTATATTTTGGTTACATGAGCAAAAAGGCTATCGAAGTGAAAGATACCAAGGATTTAGTCATACCGTTTACAAGGAAACATTATAGAGGTGAAGTGTACTTCCACTTGATAGTGCAAATGGTTGCAGAGGAATTGGAACTCGACAATAGAGATGATGGACTTTTAGAAGGCATGCATGACCTGATCCATGGCATTACTGGGGCTGGTGCGACTGAGGGTAGCTTCGAACAGAGGAGAGTCTTACAGAGGAGCGTCATAAAGAGGAGCAGGAAGAGCATCCCCAGAAAGGGCACCCCGAAGAAGAAAGTCACCAAGAATACCACGCCAGAGAAGAGGACGCCCAAGAGTCGCACGAAAAAAGGGACCACGCCATAGAGTACACCCCTGAGATCCAGTCAAAATGCCACACCGAACGGTAGCGGTAAAAATGCTAAGAGGGCTAGCACGGTGGTGAACACTCCTAGGAGTGGTAGCAAAGAGGCGAAGATGGCCAGCACAGAGGCTACCACACCTAGTGGGAGCATAAAAATACTAATTTGGAGCAGAAAACATCGTTGAGGTCAGGGAATAATGCCAGCACGAAGGAGAACACACCCAATAGTAGCAGCAAAAGGGCTAATTTGGAGCAGAACACACTGCTGAGGTCAGGCAATAATGCCAGCACGAAGGAGAACACGCCCAATAGTAGCTGCAAAAGGGCTAATTCGAAAAAGAACATGCCACAGAGGTCAGGGAATAATGCCAGCACCCTGGAGCCAACACTCGTGAGGGGAGGAAGTAAGGAGATCACACCCAAGAGCGGAAGCAAAAAGCCTAGTTCGATGGGGAATGGAACGCATATGTCAAGCCCTACTGATACCATCAGGAAAGATTACATCAGGAAGGAGGATGTACACAGGAAGAGCAAGAGGGTTCTGTATAGTCAATATGAAATTGATTCTGACTGCTGTTTGTCCACTAAAGTACTTGGGATGCGTGCGTAAGACCACCCCATGTGGTTGCAGTAGAACCAACCGAGTGTCTTGGAGAAAACAGAGTTGCCGGTGAGGTGGATTGGGGCAATGTTCCGATCCATCTGGGTGGAGACGATGGTGCAGCCCCACCCATGGGAGTTAATATGATGTGTGCAGTACTAGGCATTAGAGACGATGGCGAGGATTCTGAATCAGATGAAGAAGAAGGCACTGTAGAGGATCAAGAATCTGATGATGATGAAATAGATGAGGAACTTAACGATGAGGCTGGTATTCCAGTCGATGATTTGGGTGTTGACGTAGAAGAAATGAAACATGACCACGAGTATCCTTTAATTTCGGTCGGCACCGAGTTCAGGAGCATGCATGAGTTCAGGATGTCGTTCCGGCATTTTTGTATCAAGGGGGAGTTCGATGTTTATCGACTGAAGAACACTGCCTAGAGGTATGAGGCCGTTTGCAAGTTAACATGGATGAATGGACAGACCGAGGTACATTGTCCATGGAGGATCATAGCAAGAGCCTTACCTGCGTCGAAGGCAATTAGGGTACTAGGGCAATGAATGCAGCAAACCATTAGAACTTTCTCTCTTTTCACTCTATAACTACAATTTATGTGAGATATTTTTCTGACAACTAGTCAACTCCGCTTATCTTTTAAATGAATCTGTGTTGCAGGTGAACAAAATGGGCCCTCCACACATGTGTCCAACGGGCAGCAAACTGAAATCCTCAATGGATGATATGGAGTGGGTGGCTATGAAATCTATGTCCATACTAAAGGATAACCCTAAGGAGACCACGAAGAATATTCAGACTAGCCTCGGTTCTAAATACAACATTGTCCTACCATATTACATAGTTTGGAAATGTAAAGAGAAAGCTCTAGGGGTCTTGCACGGGGATTGGTAAGGATGCTATACAACTTCGAGGTGGAGGTACAAGCTAGGTGTCCGAGGAGTGTTGTGGAGATTGACACCGAATCAGTACGTGGTAAAATATATTTCAAAAGATTTTTCATGGCGCTTAAACCTTGCATCCAGGGATTCAAGGACGGATGTAGGCCGTATCTGAGTGTACACAACACTGTCCTAACTGGCAAATGGAAAGGCTGTCTACCATCTGCCACATCACTTGATGGTCACAACTGGATGTTACCAGTGGCATTTGGGCTGTTTGAAACAGAAACGGAGGAAAACTGGATCTGGTTTATGAGGCAGCTCAGGAGATCAATAGGCCACACGGATCCATTGGCTATATCCACGGATGCATGCAAAGGGATGACGAATGCAGTGAAAGAGGTGTTCCCACGAGCTGAAGGTAGAGAATGTCTTGCCCATATGATGCTCAACTTGTACTCACACTACGCAGGCAGCGTATTTTGTTACATGTTTTCTGCTGCTAGAGTTTACAAACCTAGTAACAACGAATATTTCATGAGAAAGATTTTTGCGGAAGCCCCTGAACTTCCAGAGTACTTAGCCATCCATCATTTGCAGCTATGGAAGAGGAGTCAATTCAACCCTGACATCAAAGTTGATTACATAAACAACAACCTTGCAGAATGCCTGAATAACTGGGTGAAGGACATAAAAGTGCGTCCTGTTCATATCTTGATGGACAACATACGTGGTATGATCATGAAGCTGTTAAATACAAAGAGAGAGATCGGTAGGAGACTTAGAGGACATATGCTACCGCTAGTTGTACAACAACTGCACAAGAGAAGCCGAGGACTTGCTCATCTTAAGGTTCTCCCGTCAACCAGCAGCAGCTGTGAGGTGGTCGATATGTCCAAGAGTGGCAAAAGGGATGTTGTGAACATCCAGATGCGAGAATGCACCTGCTTAGAGTGGCAGCATACCGGGAAACCTTGCGACCACGCCTTGGCCTTCTTGGTGAAGAAAAGAACTCTACCACATTTGGATCAGTATTTGTTAGACTACTACTCTATGGAAAAGTTCAGAGCTGCATACGCTGGATCGGTCGAGCCATGTACAGACCCATCTCAGTGGCCTCAAGTCCAACTGTCTTTCGAGCTTTGCTAGCTAGTTACAAAAAGGGGCAGAGGAAGACCTCAGGAGAATAGGTTTAAGAACTTTCTCAAGAAGAAGGGTTCGACTTTCTATGCTACCAAGAAGGGCAAAAACAGATGCAAGACCTGCCATCTTACAGGCCATAGAGCAGCGGGATGTCCCCTTAATGCTCCCAAACCTAGGTATGAGATGGTACATTCACAAAAAAAAATATTTTTAGTCTGTAGATATAAGGTAGTAATCCATGTACTGTTTGTTTTTATAGGAAGCGCATGGTAAGAAACAAGACAGCCGACTCAGTGATTTTGCTGCGGGAACAAAACCAAAACGAGTGGAGTGATGATGCTGGACAAGATCCTGGTGCTGATTGTCCTGACTTCCCTTGGCCTGGAGATGCAGGGTACGTGAAGGTAAGAAAATTGGCACCTAGGAAGAGGAAGAAGGCAGGTGTAAGATCTCACCATAATAAGGTAAGATCCTTGTGATTGCAGTGCTAGTCCCTGGATCGAAATGCTAGCACCCACAGTTTAAAATGAAGTACACAGAAACAAAGTTCATTATTACATCGCATATCCAGGAATATAATGGTTCTTACAACTCACTTAGCCCAAGGCTAAGACACTTAAATTTCACATTACATAGCATAATAATAATAGAGTCTTTAGTCTTCATGCGCCACAGGCAACCATGTCGAGTGTAGACCCGCAACCCTACTCATCATCAGAGTATCCTGCAACATAATAAGTTACAGCCACAAGGGTCAATACATTTGGAATTGTATTGGCAAGTGATACCATAGATACTTAGTATAATCCAACAACTACATGAATATATGGCTAAGTGGGGTTATGGCTGGCGTTGCAAAAAGCTAGTCTAACTTATAGTTTTTGAAGAGTAAGTTTTCTCATTCAAACTCTAAGGTACCAATGATAGACATCACTGAATCTCTACCCATGTTCACCCACAAGTTTTAACTTAGAGAAATTTGGATGAGGAGATTATTGAACTGCTTCACTGTCTTGAGGCTCAGGAATTGTCCATAACCGGGGACAAGGCTAAGTACTTAGTTTTACCCTCTCGAGAGGTGGTGCACTTTCCCCATAAGACTCGACATGCATCGAGACAAGACTTTTCAGAAGCAATCCCCCAGACCACCACGGACGCGTTCCATCCTACCACATCTACCACCTTCTGTCCGTATGGCTGAGTTGTTGCAACTTAGTTGGTCAAGGCAGAGCCCATATGCCATGTGGCTGCACTGGAAGCTTCATGACAAGAATATCTCCAATCTCTTTGTTCCTGGGTGGCCATCCACAAGTGTGATACGCTAGCTGACCATAGACATGGCCCCTGAGTAACCACTCAACATAATCCAAGCAAGTCCCATTCCACCCAGGTGTTTCATTAATATTAGTTGTTTTCTTAGTTAAACAAAATAATATCTTTCCATACTATCTTATGTGTATATTCCACCCACGAATTCTAATAGCATGGCTAAGCAATCTAGCATACGAAGTCTTTCAACTAGGAGATACTACCAAGATATAGTCTATAGGGTAGCATAGCATAGTAACATGTAAATAATCCTATCATGCAAGATCTACCAAAATAACACTAGTGCAATAGTGAAAATAATAGGACATGAGATGAAATATCACTTGCCTTGGTAGCTAGGGGAATAGGTACAATCCTCACAGCAACAAACTTCACAATCCACACAATCTACACAAAGAACAATACAACAACAATAATTCAATCAATAAAACATTAAAAAAATATGAATGCATGCAAAATGCAATGTCATGATCACAACTCTATAATTTACAGAGTCTACAGTACAGAGGGTAAAATACTTCATCTAAATGCATAAGAAATACCCCAAAACAATTTATAGAACAATTTTTATGAGCAAAATACTCCTAAAAAGGTTCTGCCTATAATTCCAATTTTTCAGAGGCAAAAGTGTGAAACAAGGCTTCTATAATAAAGTACTTATTTTTCTTAATCCATAGACACCAAATTTGCATTTTTCTGAATTGTGGAACAAAAGTTATGGATTTTCTAAGTTTAATACAAAATCTGTCTAATTTCTATTTAAACAGATAATCCTGGGCAACGTGGCGCAATCTAATTGGCCCGTACCGGTTCGGTCGGATCGACCGCTGTGGGCCGTTGGATCTTAAGTGATGACAGACAGATCCGATTAGCCAATTACCAGTTTGTCCACGATCTAATCCTAGCCACAGACACAAGATCTAACGGTCCCTAGCAACCTGGCCGGAGATGGGCGGCGCTGACCGGCTGCGCGCGGCGGTGGAGCTTTGGCCGATGAGCTTCCGGCGATTCTACAAGGGCTGGGAGACCGTGGACACGTACCAGAGGTCGAGGAGGTCGTGGCGGTCTCGACGGAGGTCACTGTAGCGCGGGGGTGCTCTGGCCTGGCCTTGATCCCTCGCCGGAGTTGAGTAGACGGCGGAGCTCGCGGCTCGGTGTCGGAGACGGCGACCTGGGGCTCGAACCAACCAGTAAAGGGGTGAGCGAGATGCGCAAGGATCTGCACGACCTAGCAAAGACCAAAAGGAGGCGGTGGGAACCCTACCTTCACCGGAAAAGACGATGGACGGCGACAGAGGGGTTCGCCGGAGTTGGACCGTGTCGTCGACCTATTGCAAAAGAAAGCACGCGGCCGGGGTTAAACACGCGCTAGGTCACGGCAAGCATTACAGAGTAGAGAGGATGGCATGGCGTGGCCTGGGCTCACCGGAATTCTCGCCGGAGTGGCTTCGGGCGGCGGCGATTTGAGGTGGCAATTGGGGAGCTTAGGGGCTCTCTAGGGGCAGTGTCTAGGGGAATAGGTCGGGGAGGAGGAGGGGATTAAGAAGGGGCCAAAGCGGTTGCGATTTACTCACAGAAACGCCCGCAATCAATCGGACATGGAAACGACAGAGGAGGAGAGAGGGTGCCGGCCGTTCGCGTGGAAGACGCTGAGGTGGCGTCGACGTGGCATGGGGCCCGGAGGTAAGCGGGTGTGGGTTAGCTGAGGGAGGGGGTGCGAAAAGACAGAAAAGGGAGAGGGAGTCCAGGTGGGCTACTGGGCCGGATTGGGCCAAAAGGCCAAAAGCTGCTGCTGCTGTTTAAAATCTTTTCCCTCCTTTTCTTTTTCTTTTTGAATTCTTATCTAGGTTTTGTTTGAATTTAGCCAAAGTGCTCCAAAAAGTCTCAAAATTTCACCAAATTTTTGGAGGATAAATCTAATGCATAGTAGTACATGCCATGATGATATAAATGCAATGATGATGATTTTCAGATGAAAAATTTGGGATGTTACAAATCTAACCCCCTTAAGATGAATCTCGCCCTCGAGATTCGGGTTGCCTAGCAAATAGGTGAGGGTGATCTCTCCGAAGTTCATCCTCTCGCTCCCAGGTTGCTTCTGATTCAGTGTGATGGTTCCATTGCACTTTGCAGAATTTGATTGTTTTGGTACGGGTAATTCTTTCTGCTGTCTCTAGAATATTAATAGGGTTCTCTTCATAAGTGAGATCATTCTCTAGCTAAACTTCCTCTAATGGTATAGTGTCTTTCAACGAAGTTTCTTCCATATCTGGGTGACACTTTTTCAGCTGACTAACATGGAATACATTATGAACTGCTGACAGAGATTCTGGTAATTCTATCTCATATGCCACTTCTCCTTTGCGGCTCAAAATCTTGAAAGGTCCTACATAGCGTGGTGCTAATTTACCTTTGATTCCAAATCTCTTCACACCACGAAGTGGTGATACCCTGAGATAAGCTCTATCACCAACCTCATAGGTAACCTCTCTACGTTTTGATCGACATAGCTCTTTTTCCGAGATTGGGCTACCTTTAGCCTATCCTTTACCATCTTGACTTTCTCTTCAGCCTCCTTGATTAGGTCTGGCCCGAACAAATTTCTTTCTCCCACTCCATTCCATAGCAACGGTGTAGTACACTTCCTTCCATAAAGGAATTCAAATGGAGCCATTTCTATGCTTGATTGATAGCTATTATTGTAGGAAAATTCTGCGTATGGTAGACTTTCATCCCAACTAGATCCATAATCTAACGCACATGCTCTTAGCATATCTTCCAATATTTGATTGGTCCTTTCTGTCTATCCATCAGTTTGTGGATGAAATGCAGTGCTGAATTCCAGTCGAGTTCCCAATGACTCGTGAAGTTGTCGCCAAAAGTGCGAAGTGAATTGAGTTCCTCTATCGGACACGATACTTTTAGGAACCCCATGCAAACATACAATTCTATTCATGTATATCTTGGCTAGCTTTGCACTTGTATAAGTGGTCTTCACTGGTATGAAATGGGCCACTTTTGTCAAGCGGTCAATGATAACCCATGTAGAATCGTATCCAGATTTAGTCCTGGGCAGTCCGGTGATAAAGTCCATACCAATTTTATCCCATTTCCAATCAGGTATTGGAAGTGGTTGTAATAATCCTACCGGCTTCTGATGTTCTGCCTTTACACGACCGCACACGTCGCACAGGGCAATGTGCTCTGCTATGTCCTTCTTTAAATTATTCCACCAAAACCTCTCCTTAACATCCATATACATCTTGGTGTTGCCAGGATGAACTGAATATGGTGAGTTGTGCGCTTCTTGTAAGATCAACTTCTTAAGTTCAAGATCCTGCGGAACACAGATACGTTTTTCGTACCATAAGATTCCTTGTTCATCTACATGGAACCCTTTTGCCTTGCCATCACTAACCTTACTTTTGATTTCCTCTATTTCTTTGTCCAATTTTTGGGCTTCTTGAATTCTGTCCATTAGTGTGGGTTGCACTTCCAAGGATGCAAGGTACCCTTCAGTCACTATCTCAAGTCTCAGCTCTTTAAATTGGGCACATAACTCCTCCGGCAATTCTCCTTTATTGAGGCCATTTACATAAACCTTGCGGCTTAATGCATCGGCTACGATGTTTTCCTTTCCAGGGTGGTATTGCAAACTTAAGTCGTAATATTTGATAAGTTCTAGCCATCTTCTTTGTCTCATGTTGAGTTCTTTCTGTGTAAAAATGTATTTCAGACTCTTGTGATCAGTAAACATTTCACAACGTTTTCCCATGAGGTAATGACTCCATGTTTTTAAGGCATGTACAACAGATGCCAACTCTAGATCATGAGTAGGATAGTTCACTTCATGATTTTTGAGTTGCCTTGATGCATAAGCTACAGCTCTACCTTCCTGCATTAGTACACCTCCTAATCCTTGGTGAGATGCATCACAATATACTTGAAAGTCTTTCTCAAGGTCTGGCAGACATAACACTGGTGCTGACACTAGTCTCTTTTTCAATTCCTGAAAGCTGGTTTCACAAGCTTCTGTCCAATTAAACTTCTTCTCCTTCTTTAGCAGATCAGTCATGGGTTTTGCTATCTTAGAGAAATTTTCAATGAACCTTCGGTAGTACCCTGCTAGGCCAAGGAAACTACGGATTTCCTTAACCGATTTAGGAGGTTCCCATTCTGTCACAGCTGCCACTTTTGCTGGATCAACAGCTATACCATTTCCAGATACTACGTGCCCAAGAAAACCCACTTCATTCAGCCAAAATTCACATTTGCTGAACTTGGCATAAAGTTTGTGTTCCCTGAGTTTCTCTAGAATCAGGCGTAGATGTTCTTCATGTTCTTTGTTGCTCTTGGAATATACCAATATGTCGTCGATGAATACCACTACGAACTTGTCAAGGAATTCCATGAATACCTTATTCATCATGTTCATGAAATAGGCTGGTGTATTAGTCAATCCAAACGACATCACTGTGTATTCATACAACCCATATCTAGTGGTGAATGCAGTCTTGGGTATGTCATGTTCTCTAATCTTTAGTTGGAAGTATCCTGATCGAAGATCAATTTTTGAGAACACACAGGCTCCCTCTAGCTGATCGAAGAGATCATTTATTCTAGGCAGGGGATATTTATTCTTTATGGTCACTTCATTAAGTGAATGATAATCAATGCATAGCCTTTGACTTCGGTCCTTCTTCTCAATAAACAAGACTGGTGCTCCCCAAGACGACGAACTTGGTTGGATAAATCCCTTTTTCAACTGTTCTCCCAGTTGTTTCTTGAGTTCTTTTAACTCGTCCACCGACATTTTATAAGGTCTCTTTGCTATAGGCCTCGTTCCTGGCAGTAGGTCTATCAGAAACTCCACATCCCTATCTGGTGGCATGCCAGGTAATTCTTCGGGGAACACATCTGGGTATTACTTCACTATTAGCACACTGTCTAGGCTAACCCCCTTAAGAGAATTAACCTTGCTCCCCTTGGGTTCAAAGTTAGACTTGAACCTGATCCTTTCCTTTTCTGGGGTGGTGAGCATAACAATTCGCTTGGCACAGTCAATCACCCCTTCATAACGGGTCAACCAGTCCATCCCTAATATAACATCTAATCCTTGGGACTCTAGGATTATTAAACTACCCAGAAACTTGTTCTTTCCAATTTCTAGGATTATCTGTCGGCGCCTAGAATTTACTATCATTTCTCCACCCGGGGAGCTTACTTTAATGGGACATCCAATGGTTTCAGTGGAGAGTTCGTTTTTGATTACAAATGCTCTTGAAATGAATGAATGCGATGCGCCAGTATCGAAAAGGATAAGTGCAGGAAAGGAATTAATCTTGAACTTACCGATCATGGCATCAGATCCTTCTTGAATTTCCTCCACATTGATGTGATTCACATGACCCTTTTGAAATGGGTTTGGCTTAGCCCCATCAGTCTTCTTCTCTAGGCATTCATTAGCATAGTGCCATATCTTCTTACACTTGAAACATTCCACCCGACTGATGTCTTTCTTTGCTGGCTGACTGTGACGATTCTGACCATTTTGGTTTCCATGGCCATGACCATTGTGGTTGTTCCTGAATCCAATTTTGTTATGTTCACGATGATTGTTTCCATCATGGTTGTGGTTATTGTTACGATGGTTATTATGATTCCCATTCTTGTGGAATCCTGAACTCCCACTTCCTTCACCATGAGAGCGCTTGTGAGGAGATCCTGATCCAAACTTATCAAAATGGTGCTTCCTCTTTCTACCCTCCACTTGTTTCATCTTGTTTTCCAGGATGGTAGCTTTATCACACAAGGATTGATAAGTTGGAACATATGCAACAGATAGTTGCATAGAAATTTCATCATTCAGCCCATCTAGGAACTTCTCCTTTCTCTTTGCATCAGTGTCCACATCGTCGGGTGCATAACGTGAAAAATTATTGAACTCTTCGATGTATTCACAAATACTGCGGTGGCGTTGCTTGAGGTTATGAAACTCCTTTTTCTTCAACCCCATTATTCCAGAAGAGATGTGAGTAGTGCGAAACCCATCTTCAAACATTGCCCAAGTCACTTCCTCAATAGGGTGAGTGACTTGGAAATTGTCCCACCAAGTAGCTGCATGACCTTCCAATAAGTGTGCTGCAAATCTGACCTTTTCTGCATCCGTGCATCCAATCGTGACTAGGTCCTTATTCACAGAACGTAGCCAATCATTTGCTACCATGGGGTCAGTGGTACCCGAGAACTTAGCAGGTCTCAGCCTTAGAAATCTGGTCAACATATCCAGAGGTGGTGGATTGTTCTGGTTGTTGTTATTGTTATTATTGTTGTTCTGATTCTGGTTTGCCATGAATTGAGTCATCATTTGCATCAGTTGTGTCTGTGCAGCCATCATCTGCTGCATTCCATTGCCATTGTCATTGTTATCCTCGTTGTTGCGTCGGGGAGGCATCTATGGGTTTAATTAGGGTAAGTAATGATAGATAACCCAAATAAAAACAACATTCAAACAAACAACACATGCAAGTTCAACATCACAACAATGACAGAGTTTGCGAAAATAAACATACTAGCATAGTCACCCACAAGTCGGTATGACCTATGCAACTCAATAATAATAAAACGATAGGTAGATGGAGTAGTATCACTACTCCTCCATGTCAACTTCTTCCTCCGCTAGATCAAGTCCTGCTGCGGTGAATCCTGCCTTGTATTCCTCTAAGCTTGTAGTCAAAGCATCGTTCTTTGTCTGTAATTCTCTCTTCTGTGTGCGTAGCCTCTCTATCACCTCGTGATCTGCTTCCAGCTCAATGTCCTCAAGCTCTAACTCGGTCTCCAAGTCTCTAATCTTCTTGTTCTTTTCCTGAACTCTCTTCTCTTGGCTCTTGAATTTCTTCTCTTGGTCTTCAAACTTCTTCTCCATTTCCTTGATTGAATTTTCCTGTTCTAGGAAGGCCTTGTCCTTCTCCTTAAGTTGGACTCGTAGTTCATCATTACTAAGCATCACATTAGTCCTATGAATATCAAGGTGTCTGATAAGGCTCTCTAAGTCCTGGAGGTAGTGACGCACGGGCTTGATTGACTCCTTAGTGGCCTCGTCCAACACAATAGGCTCTCCATCCTCATCGCGCCTCCCAAGGAAATGGAAGTAGTGGCTCCTGATCTCAGAAGAGTGACGTCCACATAGGCGTCCCAACAGCTCCTGCATAGCAACGTCGAGGCCCCTCTCCATGTCATCATGGAGAATCTTGAAGGCAATCTCCCCGGTTTGGGGCTCTGTCTCATGTCCTGGCTAGGTAACTTTGAATCCCCATAAGTCCTTCCTCTGAAACTTCCTCAGCTAAAGTCCCTGAATGGTAGGGATTGGAAGAGCGAGCACTTGGACTAGCTCCAACATACGAGTCCCAAAGCGAGTCCCCTTGAAATCCTCGGCCGTGCTGTAGACAAAATTCCACATCTTTTGCATAGCATGGAGAAAATTAGTAACACACAATAGAGAAAGTAAACACAAGTCACAAAATAAAAATCAACCAACAGAACATTCCAAGTAGCAATACATTATTCAACTCAAGCACTCAAGGTTCCAGACATAACTTATTTTTGCCATACCACATAGGTTGGTATGATCAAAATATTAACGTGATAAAACGCCAAGGTGGTGGTCCAACTAATATCTCACTCCTTCTTAACCAAGGTGGCAATCTGGGCATCCTTGGCAGCAATCTGCTTGTCTTGGTCACATAGCTCCAAAGCTAGGCCTATGATATCCTTACTTAGGCGTTTCACAGTGGCCTTTGAGTCTTGGGACAAGATGATTCTCTTCCTTGAGATCCTCCTGAGTATTGAGCATTCTATACTTGAGTCTCTCCCCAAGTTCCTCAATAGCTTTCCATGCAGCATTCCTTGCAGAGTCAAAGAATGACGTGTGCATTTCAGAGTTGGTGAACACGCAGAATTCCGTACTCTTGGGATCATCTTCCTTGTTCTTGTACAAATGGAGTTGCACCCACCAATACTCTTGTCCTTCATCTATCACAGGAAATCCCTTGTACACGGCTTCACCATTCATCCCCAAGCCGAGCATGAGGTTCTTGAGTGCATTGGGAAATTCTGTCTCACACTCCAAGGTCATAGTCATCAGTGGTCCCTTCTTGACAGATTCATTGATGGTGGACATCTACAAAAATAGATGAGAAGGATGATTAAGGAAAGCTTTACGAGATGAAAAGACAAGTATAAGGTTGGAATATAGAGTTATTTTTCCTAAGGGTTTTCCTTAGTCTAATCCATTCTAGGGTCACGAAACTACAGGCAACACAGTGCTCTGATACCATCTGTAAGATCTCACCATAATAAGGTAAGATCCCTATGATTGCAGTGCTAGTCCCTGGATCGAAATGCTAGCACCCACAGTTTAAGATGAAGTACACAGAAACAAAGGTCATTATTACATCGCATATCCAGGAATATAATGGTTCTTACAACTCCCTTAGCCCAAGGCTAAGACACTTAAAGTTCACATTACATAGCATAATAATAATAGAGTCTTTAGTCTTCATGCGCCACATGCAAGCATGTCGAGTGTAGACCCGCAACCCTACTCATCATCAGAGTATCCTGCAACATAATAAGTTACAGCCACAAGGGTCAATACATTTGGAATTGTATTGGCAAGTGATACCATAGATACTTAGTATAATCCAACAACTACATGAATATATGGCTAAGTGGGGTTATGGCTGGCTTTGCAAAAAGCTAGTCTATCTTATAGTTTTTGAAGAGTAAGTTTTCTCATTCAAACTCTAAGGTACCAATGATAGACATCAGTGAACCTCTACCCATGTTCACCCACAAGTTTTAACTTAGATAAATTTGGATGAGGAGATTATTGAACTGCTTCACTGTCTTGAGGCTCAGGAATTGGCCATAACTGGGGACACGGCTAAGTACTTAGTTTTACCCTCTCGAGAGGTGGTGCACTTTCCCCACAAGACTCGACATGCATCGAGACAAGACTTTTCAGAAGCAATCCCTCAGACCACCACGGACGCGTTCCATCCTACCACATCTACCACCTTCTGTCCGTCTGGCTGAGTTGTTGCAACTTAGTTGGTCAAGGCAGAGCCCATATGCCATGTGGCTGCACTGGAAGCTTCATGACAAGAATGTCTCCAATCTCTTTGTTCCTGGGTGGCCATCCACAAGTGTGATACACCAGCTGACCATAGACATGGCCCCTGAGTAACCACTCAACATAATCCAAGCAAGTCCTATTCCACCCAGTTGTTTCATTAATATTAGTTGTTTTCTTAGTTAAACAAAATAATATCTTTCCATACTATCTTATGTGTATATTCCACCCATGAATTCTAATAGCATGGCTAAGAAATCTAGCATACAAAGTCTTTCAACTAGGAGATACTACCAAGATATAGTCTATAGGGTAGCATAGCATAGTAACATGTAAATAATCCTATCATGCAAGATCTACCAAAATAACACTAGTGCCATAGTGAAAATAATAGGACATGAGATGAAATATCACTTGCCTTGGTAGCTAGGGGAATAGGTATAATCCTCACAGCAATAAACTTCACAATCCACACAATCTACACAAAGAACAATACAACAACAATAACTGAATCAATAAACATTAAAAAAATATGAATGCATGCAAAATGCAATGACATGATCACAACTCTATAATTTACAAAGTCTACAGTACAGAGGGTAAAATACTTCATCTAAATGCATAAGAAATACCCCAAAACAATTTATAGAACAATTTTTATGAGCAAAATACTCCTAAAAAGGTTCTGCCTATAATTCCAATTTTTCAGAGGTAAAAGTGTGAAACAAGGCTTCTATAATAAAGTTCTTATTTTTCTTAATCCATAGACACCAAATTTGCATTTTTCTGAATTGTGGAACAAAAGTTATGGATTTTCTAAGTTTAATACAAAATCTGTCTAATTTCTATTTAAACATATAATCCTGGGCGACGTGGCGCAATCTAATTGGCCCGTACCGGTTCGGTCGGATCGACCGCTGTGGGCCGTTGGATCTTAAGTGATGATAGGCAGATCAGATTAGCCTGTACCGGTTCGTCCATGATCTAATCCTAGCCGCAGACACAAGATCTAACGGTCCCTAGCAACCTGGCCGGAGATGGGCGGCGCTGACCGGCTGCGCGCGGCGGTGGAGCTTTGGACGATGAGCTTCCGGCGATTCTACAAGGGCTGGGAGACCGTGGACACGTACGAGAGGTCGAGGAGGTCGTGGCGGTCTCGACGGAGGTCACTGCAGCGCGGGGGGTGCTCTGGCCTGGCCTTGATCCCTTGACGGAGTTGAGTAGACGGCAGAGCTCGCGGCTCGGTGTCGGAGACGGCGACCTGGGCTCGAACCTACCAGTAAAGGGGTCAGCGAGATGCGCAAGGATCTGCACGACCTAGGAAAGACCAAAAGGAGGCGGCGGGAACCCTACCTTCACCAGAAAAGATGATGGTCAGCAGCGGCAGAGGGGTTCACCGGAGTTGGACCATGTCGTCGACCTAGTGCAAAAGAAAGCACGCGGCCGGGGTTAAAACACGCGCTAGGTCATGGCAAGCATTATAGAGTAGAGAGGAGGGCACGGCGTGGCCTGGGCTCACCGGAATTCTCGCCGGAGTGGCTTCGGGCGGCGGCGATTTGAGGTGGCAATTGTGGAGCCTGGGGGCTCTCCAGGGGCAGTGTCTGGAGGAATAGGCCGGGGAGGTGGAAGGGATGAAGAAGGGGCCGAAGCGGTGGCGATTTACTCACAGAAACGCCCGCAATCAATCGGACATGGAAACGGCAGAGGAGGAGAGAGGGTGCCGGCCGTTCGCGTGGAAGACGCTGAGGTGGCGTCGACGTGGCGTGTGGCCCGGAGGTAAGCAGGTGGGGGTTAGCTGAGGGAGGGGTGCGAAAAGAGAGAGAAGGGAGAGGGAGTTCGGGTGGGCTACTGGGCCGGATTGGGCCAAAAGGCCAAAAGCTGCTGCTACTGTTTAAAATCTTTTCCCTCCTTTTCTTTTTCTTTTTGAATTCTTATCTAGGTTTTGTTAGAATTTAGCAAAAGTGCTCCAAAAAGTCTCAAAATTTCACCAAATTTTTGGAGGATAAATCTAATGCATAGTAGTACATGCCATGATGATATAAATGCAATGATGATGATTTTCAGATGAAAAATTTGGGGTGTTACAGCAGGAGATGAAGAAGCCAGTGGACGTGAAGGCAAGAGGAAGAAAGTTGGCACCCAAGCAGAGAAAGAAGGCTAGCAGTGTAGAAGCCTAATGATGTATTGAACTTGAACCTATATATGTAGTTCGGTTAAACTCTAGAGCTGTGTGCGTGGAACTTGTCGGGCGAAACAATCTGCCTCCCGTACTCGGAGTAAAATGTATCGCGACTTTAGGATTGGATACTGCCGAGGCCACTAGTTGAATCCAAAATTGTGACTGTGCCACTACTTTCTGAACAATCACGATAGCTGAGCAGTTAAGGGGTCTCCAAAATCGATGGGTGTTAGTGGCACATACATGAATTATTTGTAGGCGTTTAATAAATCCCTACTATTGGCATTACACTTATGATAAGTTTCTGGGCTGAAAAACAATTTCTAAGCTGGGTGCTACACTCCACGAAGCAGCAACTTATTTCAGCTGCTAGACAACGACATGGCAACATAAACTACAAATGCAACAGATAATACCTAGATAATAAGGAAATTGTTTCCACTATCTGGCCTAATCTTGAGCCCATCTGTCTCACCACCTCCCTGCCCCTGCCTCCCCTGCACCTGGTGAAGCTCCCGGATCTCTCGCTCCATCGCACGAATCTCCTCTTTCTTGTCCCACACAACATCACGCAGATCCTAAACAAGCTCTTTGTGAAAACCTACCAGTGGCTTTTAGATCCACACAAACTTGTCACAGCCATTCCCCCTCCCTTCTTGCGAAGTAGATCGAAGGAAACAAAAAAGAATTACATTACGCTTTCCGGATCTGGGTTACCATTGTACCTACAGTACGAACTTACCGCTCTGATGCTGCAGTTGCTGAATTTTCTTGTAGTATTTTTGTCGGTCCACGAAATCCATCTCGGCATCTTCTCACTACACAAACACAACATATCGGGGTAGTAATCGTAGGGCTCCCTCCGGTACCTGATGGGGGCACCCGCCTGACGGCGTTGAGCCAACCCTGATTCTGCCCGAGACGAACTGCATGAACTGCGAGCCATGAGCGAGGGGAGCAAGGGCAGAGGAAAGAGGATCCTTTGGATGTCAGGGTAGTGGTGAAGCTTGATTTATCCCCACTTAATAACTCGGGCAGAATCCTACCGTCCACATTTGGCTGACAGGTGGGGGACCTAGCGTGTGGACTTGTCAACCAAACCTCGTGCTTCGTGGTTCAAAGGCCCTCTCGCACGCATTGGACAAATTTTTTTGGCACCTTGCCCGCGTACATATCACTGGGAGGCCTTGCTTAGGAACCAGACACGCCTAGCCCACAATCTTACTCCCTCCTAGGAACTTGTCATGGCTCGCGCCGGCAGATCCATCCGCTCCACCGCTTCTGGTAGGGCTCGCCGCAGCGGATCCACCCCAAGATCCTACCGTCGCAGTATCAAATGGCCATGGTTTCTTGAGAGGATCCACGACGCTACGTATCCGAGCTCGGCCCCTCCTACTTGTAGAAGGACTGATGCGGCGTCGAGCTCAAGCAGGAGCCGCCAGGCGCGACGGCGCTCGGTCCATGCCAACCCCGTCACTTTCGTCACTGTCGATTCTGATGTGGAGGACGATGAGGACGAAGTTGTGCAGAACGCCATTGTTGCCTCCTTGGTGAAGGGCAAGCCACGGGCGGGAGTGGATGTCACTGGGAAGGGCACGGCGGTGTCACCAATCGAGGTGGACTCCAACGACAGTGCTGTGATGTGGGTTTAGATGTTGTTTAGGATGGTTGCAATTTCGGTTGTATTTAGTGCGAGTACAATTATTGTAATGGGTTTGTCGAGCTAGATTGAGAAATATGTGCAATAGCAGCGTGTGAGTGCTTCCACTTTATAAATTGTGTTTGTGCCATTTGCATGTTGCATTATCAACGTATGTTACATGTAAACAATCCAACGAAAATCCGATTACAACCATCAGACGGGAGTGGCAGGCGATACATTGCAAATGTATCTATAATTTTTGATGTTCCATGCTTGGTTTTATCTACTTTCTTATGTATTGTCCACACTTTGGAGTACTTTTCATATGATTTCTTGGACTAACCTCTTAACAAGATGCCACAGTGCCAGTTGCCTTTTTTTGCTGTTTTTGGTTCCAGAAAGTCAGAAAATGAATATTCTCGGAATTGGACGAGACAAAAGCCAAAGTCAATATTTCACCGAGGGGAACACGGAGCCAGAAGACGAGACGAAGAGGGGCCAGGGGCCAGCCACACCATAGGGTGGCACGGGTCCCCCTTGGCCGCGCCACCAGGTGGTGTGGGCCTCTCCGACCTCCACCGACCTTGCCCTTTCGCCTATATATTCCTCCCGAGGCAAAAACCCTTAATAGTCAATCAGAAATCCACGAAAAGTTCTGCAGCGCCGCCGCCACCGAAGGGGAGATTCGGGGGACAAAAAGTCTCTGTTCCAGCACCCTGTCGGGATGGGGAAGTGCCCCAAGAACTATCTCCATCGATCTCCACCACCATCTCCATCACCATTGTTGATTCCAATGATGAGGAGGGAGTAGTTCTCTCTCGAGGCTAAGGGTTCTACCGGTAGCTATGTGTTCATCTCTCTCTATGCATGATCATATTGTGATCATGAGCTTTGTAATCTAGTAGATCTACCTTGCTACTCAAGTGCTTTAATAGATCTTTGCTCTCCCCATGTGTGTGAAGTTGACAGTGTGCATACCATGGTGGCACTTAGGCTAGAGATTACAAATACTTGTTATGAGTTATATTTAGAGTTGGATGTCTTTATGAAATTGTGGTGTTTGTTGGACTCATCTAGTACTCAAGGTGACGGTGTGGGGTTTTCTAGATAGGAAAGATGGACTTTGAGGTGTGTTGTTATAGCCCTACCATGGATTAGAGTGTCCAACCGGAGAGTAGTTAAGAGTAGTATCATAAAGAGAAGATATTTATATGAGAGTGTTCACTAGTGAAAGTATGATCCCTAGGCCTTGTTTCTAAGCATTGAAACACTGTTTGCAATTAGATCTGTTACATGTTTGCTTGCTTCCATCTTTATTTCAGTTTGCCTTCAGTCTCTTCCACGCCACCGAGCTATTTTCTATCACCGTTACCACTTATAATTATATATACCACTTGTATTTCACTATATCTTCGCCGAACTAGTGCACCTATACACCTGACAAGTGTATTGGGGACACAAGAGACTTCTTGTATCTTGATTGCAGGGTTGCTTGAGAGGGGATAACTTTGACCACTTCCTCCCTGAGTTCGATAAACCTTGGGTGATCCACTTAAGGGAAAACTTGCTGCTGTTCTACAAACCTCTGCAGTTGGAGGCCCAACAACTGTCTACAAAAATAGAAGTGCGTAGACATCAAGCTATTTTCTGGCGCCGTTGCCAGGGAGGTAAGGTAAAAGGTATTCAAACTGGAGGATTAAAGAAGAAGAACCTCCTACGGCAAACACCTATTTTCTGGCGCCATTGCCGGGGAGGTAAGGTAAAAGGTACTCACATCCTCCAGTGTGAGTGCTTGAAGTTATTTCCTTTAGATTCTGCAATTATATCTTTTTGTTACTTGTTTTTATTTTCACTAGTTAGGCTTAATGGAAAACAACAACAAAATTAGAGAGCTTTATAGTATTTACCTTGAGTTAGGACATGAAGTCTTTGAAGAGAAAATTAAAAAACCTATGGAACTTTATTTGCATGCTAATAGAAATATTATTAGTATGAATTCTTTGAACACCATTATTGCTAATGCTGTGGAAAAGTCTAAGCTTGGGGAAGCTAGTTTCTATGAAAATGATCTTTTTAGTTCCCCAGCTTTTGGAAGATAGCTATTCTATTGCTTATGATGATACAAAACCTCCAATATATGATGATTACAGTGACGAATATCATATTTTGAGTCCACCTACTATTGAGGAGGAAATTAATTATGACTACAATATGCATCCTATATTTGATGACTATGGTGATGAGAATAATAATGATAGCTATTTTGTTGAATTTGTTCCCACTACGATTAATAAGAATGATATGCTTATATGGAGAGTAATAATTCCTGTATGCATGTGGCTCATGATAAGAATGTTTTATGTGATAGTTATATTGTTAATTTTATTCATGATGCTACTGAAAGTTATTATGAGAGAGGGAAACATGGTCTTATGTATCTCAACATTATTAAGTTTCCCCTCTTTATGTCGAAAGTATTGAAGTTGCACTTGTTTTGCTTTACTATGCTTGTTCCTTTGTGCTTTCATGACTTGTTTCTTTACAAGATTCTTATGCATAGGAAGTGGGTTAGACTTAAATGTGCTTTGAATTTGCTTCTTGATGCTCTCTTTTACCTCAATTCATATTTCTTATGTGAGCATCCTCCCAAACTATCATGCCTAACTTAAAGGCGTTAAAGAAAAGTACTTATTGGGAGGTAACCCAAAAGTTTTAGATGAGTCTTGGAAGTTATTACCTCTGTAATAACCGCTCTTTATCCTTTTTATTTGCTTTTTGTGGTAAGAGTAACCTCTAATGAGAGAGAAGTAATGCTTGGGAAAGTTGCTACCCCGAAACAGATTTTTGTGCTTCTGCCCCAAGTTGTTATCTAACTTTTGTTAGTTCAACACTTTTTGATTTGAGTAACAGAAGGTCTTCAAAAAAAATCGTCTTTACCTGCTAGTCTGTTTTGATAGATTTCTGCCATTTTCTGCATTTGCTTCTTGTTGGTTCCTTTTTGAGTTCTTTTGGGGAATTGTGCTTTTTGAGGGAAGTGCTACAGTAGCTTGTGTTTTAACGAAAGTTTTATTGGTGTTAGAACTGAACCTAAAGACTTATTATCTTGAGTGCACTAATGTTGCTAAAAAAGAGTGTGTGAAGTTTTGTATGAAGGAAAAATTTCAGGTGTATGGAAGGAATGAGTGATGAGATGAAGGATGGACTAAAGCTCAAGCTTGGATATGCCACGCGTGTCACCCCAAGAAATATCCAAGAAGTACAAGCGTCAAAGCTTGGGGATGCGCAAGGCATCCCCCTCTTCATCAATAAAAATCTCAGGTTCCTTCCAAACACTTCATTTTTATTGTTTCATGCACAATTGTGTTGTTCTTGGAGCGTCTTTGTTTTTGGTTTTTCATTTGCTTGGTTTTCTTAGTTTGCTTGAATAAGTTGGTTGGATCCCAACACACTTCTTTTGGAGAGAGACACACCCCGTTTTCATTGCCTAGAACACTCTAGTTTTCATTCTTATTGTTTTGTGAGTGTTCTCTTTTGCTAGCACTGGGTTTAGCCTTAGTTTTCTTGTGCTTTCAGCTTAGAAATTTTTAGTTCTTTCTTTTGGATTTGTGAGACAATCTCATTGATCTATATTGATTATTATCTTTGTGAGCTCTTTCAAATAAGTTGGTTTGGATTGGAAAAGAGTAGGAAAGTTCATGCTTAAGTGGTAAAGAGAGCTTGTTTTTGACTGTGGCCTATGCTTTTTCATGCCATGCTTGATATTGTTTTGGCTTTATGCTTAGTATTCTTTGTTGTAGCATGACTTGTTATAAACAAGTGAGATTGTTTAATGTGCCTTGGAAGGATCATGCGTGGTTTTAGCATATTAAAGCATAGTATTGTGGTATTCTCCTTTGATGCTTTATTTGGGTTGACTTGGCACATGCTCACACCATGTTATGACTATCCCAACTCACCATAGCCTTGATGATCCTTTAGTTTTCAACTTGTAGTATCACTTTATGCTTTGATTAATGATGTTTTGTCGCTCTGCATGATTATGGCCATTATTGCTCTCTTAGTTTGTCGCTCCCCATCTTTTGCTAGCCTCCACAACCAAGTATGAGTTCCACTCATGCATCCAACTCCCTAAACCAAGTTATTCCAAAGAGTCCACCATACCTACCTACTAGCATACGCTATTCCAAGTATATTCATGTTTTTGTGTAGCTTCCAAATTAAACTTGTTATGAGAAAACTAGTGATTAAAGCTCTCACGAACTTGATGGCACACTTTACTTTTCTTTCCCTTAATAAACTTGAACCATTGTGTCGTCTATGTTGTATATGATTGCACTTATTTGTTGGGAATTAGCAGAACCATGCTGTCATGGGGAACGCTTTCAACATTGCACTGGTACTTTGTACCTAGTTGATATCATGCTCTTTTGTCTATGGATGTCGTCAGTGTGAAATGAAAGGGGAACTTGTAAGTCCATGGAGTATATGTGTTAGAGAAACGCCTGGGCCGCTGGTCTAATCCATGTTGTCATGGTGGAAACCTGCAGCGTAACCATAATGAGATGTCTATGAAGCATTCTTCTTATAAACAAAAGAGTCATATATTGAGAAAAAAGAGAAAAAAAGAGATATATGAAAAGAGGAAAGAGAGAAAAAGCACCATATTCCCATGGTAAATAAGAAGATTGTTGAGATGCTCGTTGTCTGCTTGCCTTGTCATTTTGATATGGGGATTCTTCCGTATCATCGGGCAAGGGGAACCCCGTTGGCAGTTCTCTATGATACACATGTACTTACGGTGACAAGAACTTACCGGTGACTAAACTTGAGTAACATGAGGAGCGGCCCTCGTATACAAGGGACATGAGATTTCTAACGTATACTTCGTCAAGCATGTACACCATAGTTTGTTCACTTTAACCTTAATCATTTCAAGATGCTTATGATAGGGGCAATGAGAGCTGAAAGCTATAAGTACCATAATTTTTGGAAGCTCTTTATGAAACTTGAATCTCTACTTCCTTCTATGAAGGCCTTTCTTCCACTTATACATTGAGTCTCCACCTTCTATCTTTATGCACCTACTTTGAGAGCATAGTGGCCATTCTTAGTTCTATGTGCAGTGTCCCAAGACTTGTTGATTGATGCATACCTTGATATTGCTTGTTTTAAACTATTTGTATCTAGTCACTCTTATGAACTTTGAAGGTGTCCTATGCATTTATATTTTCTACTCTATGAGGGACAAGCTAAATGCTACTATGCTATGTTTTCTTTATGTGAAACAAACAAACGTCTTGCAAAGCATTATTATTCATAAATCTTTTGTTTGTGCCTTTTCATGTTGCAACATAGTTTCTTTGACTTATTGTTAAAACTTTGTCTTTCATGTTATGATTGAAGTACTATGATCCTAGCTATCAATGTTTTACAAATACTTTGATCAAGTTTATGATGGTGCATGTCACCTCAAAAATTATTCTTTCTTTTTATCACTTACCTACTCGAGGACGAGCAGGAGTTAAGCTTGGGGATGTTGATACATTGCAAATGTATCTATAATTTTTGATGCTCCATGCTTGGTTTTATCTACTTTCTTATGTTTTGTCCACACTTTGGAGTACTTTTCATATGATTTCTTGGACTAACCTATTAACAAGATGCCATAGTGCCAATTGCCAGTTTTCTGCTATTTTTGGTTCCAGAAAGTCAGAAAATGAATATTCTCGAAATTGGACGGGACAAAAGCCAAAGTCAATATTTCACCGAGGGGAACACGGAGCCAGAAGACGAGACGGTGAGGGGCCAGGGGCCAGCCACACCATAGGGTGGCGCAGGTCCCCCATGGCCGCGCCACCAGGTGGTGTGGGCCCCTCTGGCCTCTACCGACCTTGCCCTTTTGCCTATATATTCCTCCCGATGCAAAACCCCTAAATAGTCAATCAGAAATCTATGAAAAGTTCCGCAGTGCCGTCGCCACCATAGGGGAGATTCGGGGGACAGAAAGTCTCTGTTCCGGCACCCTGCCGGGACAGGGAAGTGCCCCCGGAGCTATCTCCATCGATCTCCACCACCATCTCCATCACCATTGCTGATTCCCATGATGAGGAGGGAGTAGTTCTCTCTCGAGGCTAAGGGTTCTACCGGTAGCTATGTGTTCATCTCTCTCTATGCGTGATCATATTGTGATCATGAGCTTTGTAATCTAGTAGATCTACCTTGCTACTCAAGTGCTTTAATAGATCTATGATCTCCCCATGTGTGTGAAGTTGATAGTGTGCATACCCTGGTGACACTTAGGCTAGAGATTACACATACTGGTTATGAGTTATATTTAGAGTTGGATGTCTTTATGAAATTGTGGTGTTTGTTGGACTCATCTAGTACTCAAGGTGACAGTGTGGGGTTTTCTAGATGGGAAAGATGGACTTTGAGGTGTGCTGTTATAGCCCTACCATGGATTAGAGTGTCCAACCGGAGAGTAGTTAAGAGTAGTATCATAAAGAGAAGCTATTTATATGAGAGTATTCACTAGTGAAAGTATGATCCCTAGGCCTTGTTTCTAAGCATTGAAACACCGTTTGCAATTAGATCTGTTACATGTTTGCTTGCTTCCATCTTTATTTCAGTTTGCCTTTAGTCTCTTCCACGCCACCAAGCTATTTTCTATCACCGTTACCACTTATAATTATCTATACCACTTGTATTTCACTTTCTCTTTGCTGAACTAGTGCACCTATACACCTAACAAGTGTATTGGGTGTGTTGGGGACATAAGAGACTTCTTGTATCTTGATTGCAGGGTTGCTTGAGAGGGGATACCTTTGACCACTTCCTCCCTGGGTTCGATAAACCTTCGGTGATCCACTTAAGGGAAAACTTGTTGCTGTTCTACAAACCTCTGCACTTGGAGGCCCAACAACTGTCTACAAGAATAGAAGTGCGTAGACATCAACAGGATGGAAGAGAAGTTGGGACAGTGGCTTCAAGGGGAAGGAAGAGAAGGGGGCGTGACACTGGCAAGTGGGCCCTCGGAACACATGACACTGACATGCGGGGGCGGGAGCACACGGTATTGCCAGTCTGTCCAGAGCAAGCAAACTTTGCAACGTGACAACAGCAAGCTGATTGGACCAAAAACTCATCGAATTATTAAGGAGTACTAAAAAAACTACAACTGGGGTACATTCGCACAACACGTATGCTCTACGCACCTGAGAAGCATCGCTTATGTCTAACAATAACGACATCAATAAGTACTACATTTCCCTGTCGGTCTTCTCGATACAAATGTAGAAATGCATCTGCCTATTCAGTCTAGCACCGACAAGGTACTGAGATGGCACACATAGGATCGACCTTAGGTCCGCATACTCCACCTCCTGTGGCGTCGGGCAGCTCGGCGCCTCGGCTAGCATAAGAATGCTATCGGACGACGGCGGCTGGGCGTTCGCCCACATGCGCACCATGTATACGGGCCAGGCGCACGAGACTGGCCTGACGCATACTACACACATGAAGGTGGGCCTGACTCTGGTTCCTGGAACACTGGCGGTGATGGTCAGGACGAAAACAGAGCTATCCCCCCCTAGAAAATTAGCAGACAGCATGCCGAGTCAGTGAATGGCACCTGCTCTTGGAGAAGTTGGGCTTTCCCGTACGAGATCCTAATCACTTCTATCAAGTTCTCCTCTGCAAGGTGGATGACGAGCTCTGTCGGTGGGCCGGTGTAGTTGCATCCCGGCTCCGTGTAGCAGCACGCGCCGTGCGGGCACGCGAGCTCGTGGTAGGAGTAACGGCAAAAGCATCCTGGGTGGGAGCACCTGAGCGGGAACACCGCTGTGAAGTTGCACGCGAGGATCTCCAGATTCTTGGGCTGTAGCATCTGCCACATCTGAAGTTCGTCGAGAAATCGGTAAAAGATTAGCAGTTAGATTGGTGAATAGCATGAATATGTAGGATAAGTTCAAAAGCTTGTAAAATGATTTCTTAGCATGAAGGTAGAGACCCGAGAATTGGCGGATGTCATCCGGGCACGACGCACAAAAGCCGGTGGCGTCTTCCGGGCACAGTGACATGTGGTGGATGAGGGGGTTGCGGAGTAGACGTGCTCACTCACGAGCTCTATGATATTACTAGTAGGCTATAGGGGAGTGGAAATAATAGTAATATAATTGAAAATGTAAGCATGGCCAATCATGTCGCAAAACATCCTACTCGCGGATCATTCTTACGAAGAACCATCTTATTCGTCCACGCGCCCTAATCGAATAGTCTGCGACAATCGGATCGGACAACTACTTTAGGGGGGGCTTCTAGAAGACACAATCTTATGTGGTTTGTAGAAAGAACACACATGTAATGACATTGGTTGATCCATGTGTGGTTTGTGGAAAGAAAATACATGCAATGACATTGGTTGATCCATGTGTGGTTTGGGAAAAGAACACACATGCAATGACTCTGGTTGATCCATCTGTGGTTTGTGGAAAGAACACACATGCAATGACATTGGTTGATCCATACGTGGTTTGTGACAATGACACACATACAATTACTCTAGTGGATACATATGTGGTTTGTGCAAAAAAAAACATGCAATGACATTGGTGGATCCATAAGTGGTTTGTGGAAAGAACACACGTGCAGTGAACACTGGTGGATCCATGTGTGGTTTGTGAAAAGAACACACATGCAATGCCATTGGTTGATCAATGTGTGGTTTGTGAAAAGAACACACATGCAATGCCATTGGTTGATCAATGTGGTTTGTGGAAAAGAGCACACACGCAATGACATTGGTGGATCCATAAGTGGTTTGTGGAAAGAACACACATGTAGTGAACACTGGTTAATCCATGTGTGGTTTGTGAGAATAACACACATGCAATGAATCTAGTGGATCCATGTGTGGGTCCATATGTGGTTTGTGACAATAACACACATGCAATGACTCTAGTGGATCCATACGTGGTTTATGGAAAGAACACACATGCAATGACATTGGTTGATCCATATGTGGTTTGTGGAAAGAACACACATGCAATGACACTAGTTGATCCATGGGTGGTTTGTGGAAAGAACACACATGTAATGACTCTGCTGTCTCCATGTGTAGTTTATGAAAAGATAACACATGCAATGCCATTGGTTGATCCATGTGTGGTTTGTGAAAAGAACACGCATGCAATGCCATTGGTTGATCCATGTGTGGTTTGTGAAAAGAACACACATGCAATGCCATTGGTTGATCCAGGTGGTTTGTGGAAAACAACACACATGCAATGACACTGGTGGATCCATGTGTGGTTTGTGGAAAGAACACACATGAAGTGAACACTAGTGGATCCATGTGTGGTTTGTGAAAAGAACACACATGCAATGCCATTGGTTGATCCATGTGTGTTTTGTGAAAAGAACACACATGCAATGACTCTAGTGGATACATACGTGGTTTGTGGAAAAGAACAAACATGCAATGAACACTAGTGGATCCATATGTGGTTCATGACAGGAACACACATGCAATGACTCTAGTGGATACATATGTGGTTTGTGGAAAGAACACACATGCAGTGAACACTAGTGGACCATATGTAGTTCATCACAAGAACACACATGCAATGCCATTGGTTGATCCATGTGTGGTTTATGAAAAGAACACACATGCAATGACATTGGTTGATCCATGTGGTTTGTGGAAAGAACACACATGCAATGCCATTGGTGGATCCATAAGTGGTTTGCGAAAAGAATACACGTGCAGTGAACACTGGTGGATCCATGTGTGGTTTATGAAAATAACAGACATGCAATGCAATTGGTTGATCCATGTGTGTTTTGTGAAAAGAACACACATGCAATGCCATTTGCTGATCCATGTGGTTTGTGGAAAAGAACACACATGCAATGACATTAGTTGATCCATGTGTGGTTTGTGAAAAGAACACACATGCAATTACTCTAGTGGATACATATGTGATTTGTGGACAGAACACACATGCAATGAACACTAGTGGATCCATATGTGGTTCATGACTGGAACACACATACAATCACACTGGTTGATCCATATGTGGGTTGTTAAATAAACACACATGCAATCCCATTGGTTAATCCATGTGTGGTTTGTGAAAATAAAACACGTGCAATGACTCTGATGTGTCCATATGTGGTTTGTGAGAAGAACAAATATGCAATGAAATTTGTTGATCCATGTGTGGTTTGTGAAAAGAACACCCATGCAATTACTCTGGTGGATCCATCTGTGGTTTGTGAAAAGAACACACATGGAATGACTCTGGTGGATCCATACGTGGTTTATGGAAGGAACACACATGCAATGACATTGGTTGATCCATATGTGGTTTGTGGAAAGAACACACATGCAATGGCACTGGTCGATCCATATGTGGTTTGTGGAAATAACACACATGCAATGACTCTGGTGGATGCATGTGTGCTTTGTGAAAATAACACACATGCAATGCCATTGGTTGGTCCATGTGTGTTTGTGGAAAAGAACGCACATGCAATGAATTTCGTGGATCCGTAAGTGCTTTGTGGAAAGAACACACATGCAGTGGACATTGGTGGATCCGTGTGTGGTCTGTGAAGAGAACACACATGCAATAACATTGTTTGATCCATGTGGTTTGTGGAAAGAACACACATGCAATGACTCTGGTGGATCCATGTGTGGTTTGTGAAAAGAACATAAATGTAGTGAATACTGGTCGATCCATGTGTGGTTTATGAAAAGAACACACATGCAATGCCATTGATTGATCAATGTGTGTTTGTGGAAAAGAACACACATGCAATGATATTGGTGGATCCATAAGTGGTTTGTGGAAAGAACACACATGCAGTAGATATTGGTGGATCCATGTGTGGTTTGTGAAAAGAACACACATGCAATGACATTAGTTGATCCATGTGGTTTGTGGTAAAGAACACACATACAATGACATTGGTGTATCCATAAGTGGTTTGTGGAAAGAACACACATTCAGTGAACACAAGAGGATCCATGTGTGGTTTATGAAAAGAACACACATACAATGCCATTGGTTGATCCATGTGTGTTTTGTGAAAAGAACACAGATGCAAATACTCTAGTAGATACATATGTGGTTTGTGGAAAGAACACACATGCAATGAACACTAGTGGATCCATATGTGGTTCATGACAGGAACACACATGTAGTGAACACTGGTTGATCGATGTGTGGTTTGTGAAAAGAACACACATGCAATGACTCTAGTGGATACATATGTGCTTTGTGGAAAAGAACACACATGCAATGACATTGGTGGATCCATATGTGGTTTGTGGAAAGAACACACATGCAATGATATTGGTTGATCCATGTGTGGTTTGTGGAAAGAACACACATGCAATTACATTGGTGGATCCATATGTGGTTTGTGGAAAGAACACACATGAAAAGATATTGGTTGATCCATGTTTGGTTTGTTGAAAGAACACACATGCAATGACACTGGTGGATCCATATGTGGTTTTTGGAAAGAACACACATGCAATGACTCAGGTGTATCCATATGTAGTTTGTGAAAAGAACACACATGCAATGACATTTGTTGATCCATATGTGGTTTGTGAAAAGAACACACATGCAATTACTCTAGTGGATCCCTGTGCGGTTTGTGGAAAGAACACACATGCAATGACTCTGGTGGATCCATGTGTGGTTTGTGAAAAGAACACACATGTAGTGAACATTGGTGGATCCATGTGTGGTTTATTGAAAGAACACACATGCAACGCCATTGGTTGATCCATTTGGTTTGTGGAAAAGAACACACATGCAATGACATTGGTGGATCACTATGTGGTTTGTGGAAAGAACACACATGCAATGAACACTGGTGGATCGGTGTGTGGTTTGTGAAAACAACACACATGAAATGACACTTGTGGATCCATATGTGGTTCGTGGAAAGAACACACATGCAATGAAATTGGTTGATCCATGTGTGGTTTGTGGAAAGAACACACATGCAATGACACTGGTGGATCCATATGTGGTTTGTGGAAAGAACACTCATGCAATGACTCTGGTGTGTCCATATGTGGTTTGTGAAAAGAACACACATGCAATGACATTTGTTGATCCATATGTGGTTTGTGAAAATAACACACATGCAATTACACTGGTGGATCCATGCGTGGTTTGTGGAAAGAACACACATGCAATGACTCTGGTGGATCCATCTGTGGTTTGTGAAAAGAACACATATGCAGTGAACACTGGTGGATCCATGTGTGGTTTATGAAAAGAACACACATGCAATGCCATTGGTTGATCCATGTGTGTTTGTGGAAAAGAACACACATGCAATGACATTGGTGGATCCATAAGTGGTTTGTGGAAAGAACACACATGTAGTACACATTCGTGGATCCATGCGTGGTTTGTGAAAAGAACACACATGCAATGACATTGTTTGATCCATGTGGTTTGTGGAAAAGAACACACATGCAATGACATTGTTGGATCCATGTGTGGTTTGTGGAAAGAACACACATGCAGTGAACACTGGTGGATCCATGTGTTGTTTATGAAAAGAACACACATGCAATGCCACTGGTTGATCCATTTGGTTTGTGGAAAAGAACACACATGTTATGACATTGGTTGATCCATGTGTGGTTTGTGAAAAGAACACACATGCAATTACTCTAGTGGATACATATGTGGTTTGTGGAAAGAACACACATGCAATGAACACTAGTGGATCCATATGTGGTTCATGACAGGAACACACATGCAATGCCATTGGTTGATCCATGTGTGGTTTGTGAAAAGAACACACCTAAAATGACACTAGTGGATACATATGTGGTTTGTGGAAAAGAACACACATCCAATGACATTGGTGGATCCATACGTGGTTTTTGTAAAGAACACACATGCAGTGAACACTGGTGGATCCATGTGTGGTTTGTGAAAAGAACACACATGCACTGACATTGGTGGATCAATATGTGGTTTGTGGAAAGAACACACATGCAATGATATTGGTTGATCCATGTATGGTTTGTGGAAAGAACACACATGCAATAAGACTAGTGGATCCATATGTGGTTTGTGGAAAGAACACACATGCAATGACTCTGGTGTATCCATATGTGGTTTGTGAAAAGAACACACATGCAGCGACATTTGTTGATCCATATGTGGTTTGTGAAAAGAACACACATGTAGTTACTCTGGTGGATCCATGTGTGGTTTGTGGAAAGAACACAGATGCAATGACTCTGGTGGATCAATGTGAGGTTTGTGAAAAGAACACACATGCAGTGAACACTGGTGGATCCATGTGTGGTTTATGAAAAGAACACACATGCAATGCCATTGGTTGATCCATGTGTGTTTGTGGAAAACAACACACATGCAATGAAATCGGGGGATCCATAAGTGGTTTGTGGAAAGAACACACATGCAGTAGAAATTGGTGGATCCATGTGTGGTTTGTGAAATAAACAGACATGCAAAGACATTGGTTGATCCATGTGGTTTGTGGAAAAGAACACACATGCAATGGCATTGGTGGATCCATGTGTTGTTTGTGGAAAGAACACACATGCATTTAACAGTGGTGGATCCATGTGTGCCTTATGAAAAGAACATACATGCAATGACATTGGTGGATCCATGTGTGTTTTGTGAAAATAACACACATGCAATGCCATTGGTTGATCCATGTGGTTTGAGGAAAAGAACACACATGCAATGACATTGGTTGATCCATGTGTGGTTTGTGAAAAGAACACACATGAAATTACTCTAGTGGATACATATGTGGTTTGTGGAAAGAACACACATGCAATGAACACTAGTGGATCATATGTGGTTCATGACAGGAACACACATGCAATGCCATTGGTTGATACATGTGTGGTTTGTGAAAAGTACACACATGCAATGACTCTAGTGGATACATATGTTGTTTGTGGAAAATAATACACATGCAATGACATTGGTGGATCCATATGTGGTTTGTGGAAAGAACACACATGCAATGATATTGGTTGATCTATGCGTGGTTTGTGGAAAGAACACACATGAAATGGCATTGGTGGATTCATATGTGGTTTGTGGAAAGAACACACATGTAATGACTGGTGTATCCATATGTGGTTTGTGAAAAGAACACACATGCAATTACTCTGGTGGATCCATGTGTGGTTTGTGGAAAGAACACACATGCAATGACTCTGGTGGATCCATGTGTGGTTTGTGGAAAGAACGCACATGCAATGACTCTGGTGGATCCATGTGTGGTTTGTGAAAAGAACACACATGTAGTGAACACTGGTGGATCCATGTGTGGTTTATGGAAAGAACACACATGCAATGCAATTGGTTGATCCATGTGTGGTTTGTGAAAATAACACACATGCAATGCCATTGGTTGATCCATGTGGTTTGTGGAAAAGAACACACATGCAATTACATTGGTGGTTCACTATGTGGTTTGTGGAAAGAACACACATTCAGTGAACACTAGTGGATCCATGTGTGGTTTGCGAAAAGAACACACATGCAATGACACTTGTGGATCCATATGTGGTTTGTGGAAAGAACACACATGCAATGATATTGGTTGATCCATGTGTAGTTTGTGGAAAGAACACACATGCAATGACACTGGTGGATCCATATGTGGTTTGTGGAAAGAACACTCAAGCAATGACTCTGGTGTATCCATATGTGGTTTGTGAAAAGAACACACATGCAATGACATTTGCTGATCCATATGTTGTTTGTGAAAAGAACACACATGCAATTACTCTGGTGGATCCATGTGTGGTTTGTGGAAAGAACACACATGCAATGACTGGTGGATCCATGTATGGTTTGTGAAAAGAACACACATGAAGTGAACACTGGTGGATCCATGTGTGGTTTATGAAAAGAACACACATGCAATGCCATTGGTTGATCCATGTGTGTTTGTGGAAAAGAACACACATGAAATGATATTGGTGGATCCATAAGTGGTTTGTCGAAAGAACACACATGTAGTAGACATTGGTGGATCCATGCGTGGTTTGTGAAAAGAACACACATGAAATGACATTGGTTGATCCATGTGGTTTGTGGAAAAGAACACACATGCAATGACATTGGTGGATCCATGTGTGGTTTGTGGAAAGAACACACATGCAGTGAACACTGGTGGATCCATGTGTGGTTTATGAAAAGAACACACATGCAATGCCATTGGTTGATCCATGTGTGTTTTGTGAAAAGGACACACATGCAATTCCATTGGTTGATCCATGTGGTCTGTCGAAAAGAACACACATGCAATGACATTGGTTGATCCATGTGTGGTTTGTGAAAAGAACACATATGCAATTACTCTTGTGGATACATATGTTGTTTGTGGAAAGAACACACATGCAATGAACAATATTGGATCCATATGTGGTTCATGACAGGAACACAAATGCAATGCCATTGGTTGATCCATGTGTGGTTTGTGAAAAGAACACACATGAAATGACTCTAGTGGATACATATGTGGTTTGTGTAAAAGAACACACATGCAATGACATTGGTGGATCCATATGTGGTTTGTGGAAAGAACACACATGCAATGATATTGGTTGATCTATGCGTGGTTTGTGGAAAGAACACACATGAAATGGCATTGGTGGATTCATATGTGGTTTGTGGAAAGAACACACATGCAATGACTGGTGTATCCATATGTGGTTTGTGAAAAGAACACACATGCAATTACTCTGGTGGATCCATGTGTGGTTTGTGGAAAGAACACACATGCAATGACTCTGGTGGATCCAATGGTTGTTTGTGGAAAGAACGCACATGCAATGACTCTGGTGGATCCATGTGTGGTTTGTGAAAAGAACACACATGTAGTGAACACTGGTGGATCCATGTGTGGTTTATGGAAAGAACACACATGCAATGCAATGGGTTGATCCATGTGTGGTTTGTGAA